>SJYC01104261.1:0-38711 GCA_006408675.1 Madoqua kirkii | reverse complement strand
ATGGACAGGGAAGCCTGGCTGCCGCAGTCCATGGGGTCACAAAGAGTTGGACACAACTGTGTGCCTGAACTGAGAGGAAAGTGCTTTAAAATTAAGCATTGAGAAAATCCAAATAAGGAAAGTAAGATCTAGCCAACAAAGGAAAAATCTGGGAAACTTTATTGATATGAGAGCCATGAATAAGGTGAAGGTGTGTGGGATCAGTTATGCTAAATTCTGTTTCAAATTCAGAAACTTTAAAAAAAAATCTGTTAGATTTAGATTACGTAGCAGAGCTGGGTGCCATTAGTGCCTTATAGACAAGGCTTAGAGCAGCTATATGGCAGTGGATTGAATAAGGACAACCTGAACTCAGCTGTTCTCAGAATAAGTAGTAATGTGCTCAGATGCTGTGGTTCTCTGCCCAGTCTGCCAAGGGCTTTAGCTCTCTGTTGGTTGATCCATTAAAGGAAAAGAACAATGGGCATGCTTCAGGGCACTATCTCAGGAGACTCCTATGCAAAGCACAAAAATGAAACAGCTGCAATACCTCCCTTCTGTGCACATCCCCTTCTTTTATAGTGGATTCTTTTAGAAGATGTAAGCTTTCTTCCTATTCTTCGGTCACAGTCTGGGATTAAAATGGCTCAAAGCAAAAAATAAGGCATTTCCTCCGTTAAAGGAAGGATTCCCTGGACATCTTTGGACAAGGAAGGGATGGAGCACACCTTCACATGTGGAGCTGAGATACTGATGGTAACTTCAGAACCGACAGGTAGGCACCAGGTGTGTGAGGCCCCTGTGGTGGCCACCAGAGAACAAAGCCGTGTTTTTATATGACCTGGTCTCAGCTCCATTCAGGCACATCTGCTTTAAGAACTGTCTATAAGGTGCTATTCAACAAACTATGCCTGCATGCTCTGCCAACCAGAGCAAGAACAAAGCTAGGTCCCACAATACCCTCACTTAGGGGACAAATCCAACATTCTTTATCATTGCTATCTACAGAGCTGCCTTCATTGGCCAGAGACCCCCAAACTACCACCATTACAAGTGAGCATATCCCTGGAAAAGAAATGGGACAGTTAATCAGCTATGCTCCAATACAAAATAAAAAGCTTTTTCTTAAAAAGAAAAAGAAAGAAAGAAATGGGATGGAAAAGAATGATATTTTCAAAGACAACATGTCTCAGATCCAGATGCAGTCTCAGTCCTGAAGCATCAGACTATCAACAAACTTCACGTTCAGGCCGATGGGCTCAAACGAAGAACACATAAAGGTCCTATTATATGGCCTGTTTGCCTTCAGTTGACACATGGCAAGTCTGTGCTCATTCATTTACTTGCACATCATGGTACAGGAATAAAAGAGGGCTGAGTTCTAGCTCTGTGTGATGTTGAGCAAAGCCAGTCCCTTTTCTGGGCCTTCGTCATTTCATCCTTTTTGGTTCCGATATGATAAGATCCTACTTCCATCCATTCAATGCTCTCAGTTTCTCTGCTACTCCAGGTCCCCCTAGAATCTCTGTTCTCTTAAAAGCTGTTTTCTCCTGCCTGCTCTCTCAGAGGATTCATGATGACTGTGGTTGCCATAGGAATGATTCATCTATCATAAAGGTGGCTGCATGAGATCACAAATACTCAAAAGAGAGCTAGAAGGAGGGAAAGTGATATTCAGAACTAGGAAATAGATCCACACTGAACGTGGATGACAGCTTAATGAGAGGGGGAGATAAAGTTCGTGCGTCTTCTATAACTCTCTTGTGTGTCTGAACTTCTCTGAGAGCATAAGTGCAGATCTACTGTCTGATATGTCTCCCATGACCCCTCCCATGCCCACTTGAGACACTTCCTCCACAAAAATAGGATGAAGTATGTAAGCTGCAAAGCGGCAGCCCCCAATGCCCACCAGCCACCTGATGAAACGGGAAGGTCAGGATAGCCTGGGGTGATGCTTGACACCATGCCCTGGGCATCCACCTCTGGCTGCTTGTTTATGATCATTCACTTGTCATTTACAAGGAAGGGCTGAAGATGATTTTGAAAAGATTTCATTTTCTACATAGGCTGTGTAATATTTGAACCATTATTCCTGAGATAGACCATTTGTATTATAATATTATCCAACTGCCAGAGCTTGAGTGGTCATTTCCTTCTTGCCTCTCCTTAAAAGGACTTCACAACAGCCTACCCTCTAATTCCCACCCCAGCATGAGTAGTGAAACTCAGTTGTGAGTTGAACATCCCCCTAGTCCTGGTCGTTGACTGAGCTCCCTATTCCAGCCACAGACAGTCATCCTTCCAAGCCTAGCCATGGACAGACCCCTCATTCAGGCCACAGACAATCCTACGGTGGGCCAGGGAGTGGACACATTTCACTTGAGCCAGTTATCTCACCATGACCCTGGAAGGGAGCAGAGGAGAGGAGAGGGGGTGGTCACTCCTGGCCAGTTCCACACAAGGCCATACCTGATTATGCATCTTTATTATGAAATACAACACATTCAATTTACAGTTTCCTAGCAACAGGATACCAATCAGGCGACTGTAATTCAAGGGTTCAAGGTCTTTGGTAGGAAGGAGCTGGGAGAAGCAGGGTAGGGTGGGAGGACTTCCCAGCAGGAGAAACCATTGACAGTGCAGATTCAGGATGAGGAAACCAAGCCTGCAGAAGAAGGAACCTCAGAGAGTTTGCCTTTCTTCCTTCAGAGTCTTTGAAGCAGGAGTTTGCCCTACTGCTGCTGTTGCTGGCTTCTCACTTCTGCATTAATCACTAGTATTGATGCATCCAATTCCAAACCGTAAGGCATGTTCTCAAATTACACACAGAACTTGCTTCACACACAAAACATTGGCAGTAGAAGACAAATCAGAAGAAGAACAATAAACTTTCTCAGGCTACTACCTCTAGCAAGTTGGCTAAGCTTTGGAAATGCTGCAGTCACCAAGTCAGGTGGCTAGGTCCTGAAACATTATCCTGTGGTTCATTCCCACTCTTTTTAGCACCTGCAAATTTATTACATAAGATATTATTTTGTACTCAATTTAATTAGTTATAACTATTTGTAGTCATTTGAAATACACTCCATGTTGATTAAAATAATTATGTAGGGCTACTAAATATTTACCTAAGATATGAATCCAAGGGGAATTTGATAAATTTAATTAGCAAGAACTAATTATTGTTATGATAGGAGTTAGGGTTTAATAAATATAATTACAGAGTACAAATGATGGTTTCTTAATTAATAGATACTAGTTGCAAACACAAGAGCCATTATCATATTTTCATGCAGGACATGCTATTCAGCACACCTTCCAGATGTCAACTCTAGCAGCCACGGTGACTTACAATAAGAGGAGCTAACACTTGTAAAGTGCTTCTACTATCAGGCACAGTTCTAAGAGCTGTTAGCGCATGAGTTCATTTCATCCTTAAAACAACCCTACTGTTGTGCACTCTTTAAGTATAGAAACTGAGGCACAGAAAAGTTAAGCAACTTGCCTAAGATGGCATAGTTAGGAAGTGGCAGGGCTGGCACTGAATCCCATGTGGTTTAGCTCTAGGGTTCATGCTGTTTTCTAGTGACAATACCTAAGCCAACCAAACAACAAAAATAAAAATAAAAAGTGTGACTGTTCAGAAGACCAAGAACCAGAATCCTCCAGTCCGCTTTGCTAGTCAAATATGAGAGATGTGTGCTATTTGCTAACATTTACACAATAGTGGAGACTCTAAAGAGATCCTGAAGGCATCTGGCCTTGGGTCGCTTATGATTTTGCTGAGGCTCAGATATGGAATAGCTGAAGTGCTGAAATTGATGAAAATAAGAGAGCCAAGCTGCATGTTCAGAGCTGCATTCCAAGAATACTCTGGAGTGCTTCTTTGGCTCATTTAGCACATGCATTCTATTGGGAAACTTTCTACCATCATGGCATTTGCAAGTTTGGAGAATTCAGATAGTATCAGGGATCTGCTGTTGTTCACTGTTGTTCAATCACTAATTATGTTCAACTCTTTGCAACCTCATGTGTGGCAACACACCAGGCTTCCCTGTCTTTTATTATCTCCCAGAGTTTGCTCAAAATCATGTCCATTGAGTTGGTGATGCTATCTAACCATCTCATCCTCTGCCGCCTTCTGCTTTTGCCTTTAATCTTTCCCAGCATCAGTGTTTTCCAATGAGTCAACTCTTCACATCAGGTGGCCAAAGTATTGGAGCTTCAGCTTCAACATCAGTCCTTTCATATTCAGGGTTGATTTCCTTTAGGATTGACTGATTTGATCTCCTTGTAGTCCAAGGGATTCTCATGAGTCTTTTCCAACATCACAGTTCGAAAGCATCAGTTCTTCAGCACTCAGCCTTCTTTATGGTCCAACTCTCACATCCATACATGATTGCAGGAGAAACCATAGCTTTGACTTTAGGGGGTTTTGTTGGCAAAGTGATGTCTTTGAATTTTAATACTATTTGGGGGGGAGAGCTCCAAAATTACTGCAGATGGTGACTGCAGCCATGAAATCAAAAGATGCTTACTCCTTGGATGAAAAGTTATGACCAAACTAGATAGCATATTCAAAAGCAGAGACATTACTTTGCCAACTAAGGTCCATCTAGTCAAGGCTATGGTTTTTCCAGTAGTCATGTATGGATGTTAGAGTTGGACTGTGAAGAAGGCTGAATGCCGAAGAACTGATGCTTTTGAACTGTGGTGTTGGAGAAGACTCTTGGGAGTCCCTTGGACTTCAGGGAGATCCAACCAGTCCATTCTAGGGTGATCATCCCTGGGATTTCTTTGGAAAGAGTGATGCTAAAGCTGAAACTCCAGTACTTTGGCCACCTCATGCGAAGACTTGACTCATTGGAAAAGACTGTGATGCTGGGAGGGATTGGGGGCAGGAGGAGAAGGGGATGACAGAGGATGAGACGGCTGGATGGCATCACTGGCTCGATGGACATGAATCTGAGTGAACTCCGGGAGTTGGTGATGGATAGAGAGGCCTGGCATACTGCGATTCATGGGGTTGCAAAGAGTCAGACACGACTGAGTGACTGAACTGAACTAAACAACTAAATAACTTTGTACTCCAACAACTCATGGATGACCACCTCTTTCAGTTGAGGATCTTTAAAGTCAAGAGTCATTTAGTTAAGGGCTTGGTTTGTTAACTTTTATTGGAGTATAGTTGCTTCTTTACACTGTTGTGTTAGTTTTTGCTGTGCAACAAAGTGAATCAGCCTTATGCATATGTAGATTTCATTGGATAAAGGGGAATGTGTGAGAGACAGCTAAAGAAGTATAATGAGTCAAAAAAGAGATTCTACCAAATGCTCTTTTGTATGATAGCTAAATCATGTGATACCTGGTGAGACATAAAAATAAAACTTCTTTTTGTTGCTAGATGATAAAAAAAATTTTTTAAATTTTGAATAAAGTCAGAGTCCTTTCACAGTTATCAAAATGGTCCTGAATCGCTGCTGCCTATATAACCACAGAGACAGCAGGTTCCACAGGATCAAGCCCTGAGCATTTGTGCTCCTTATCAGGAAATGCCTTTCTTCAAGAGGGTCTGGCTTATCAGTAATATGATATCAGCATAGGATTCTAGTAATGTCCCTGTTGATGAATTCACAGGGAAAATGCAGACCCATTATACTCCCCTTGGTGCCAAGGATATTCTGTAAGGACAATGACTTTTACCTGGGGACAATTACATAAGGTAATCCATGTCAATGAGCTCACTACAGCCCTTGAGCTGTATCCAGTATGGGTTGTATATTTTCCTTTATTTGTAAGAAAATGAAAATGTGAAGACTTTCAGAGTCAGTATCCAGGATCCCATTATAATAGACTAGTGTTTCAGGAAGCCCAGTGGAACAGCCTTGCGTGTGCTTATCCTATCTATGGCTGGATGAGCTCCAAGTGAGCCGGATATGAAAATTATTGATCGCCAATCCCAGATGAAAGCCGTGACAGGAGGAAATACAGAGCAGGGATTCCTCCCCGGCACGTGCTCTGTGTGAGGAGCTGAAACTCATTGCTATGCCCACCTGTCTCTCAGTATTTCACAGAGTGGTGCTGAGGATCCTTGACTTGGCCTGTAAGGACAGTCCTTGCTTTGCTCTTGAGACCGGGGACCTGACACAGTGTACACATCACTTGGGCCTCCGAGGACAGCCTGGCTTGCAGAGATCAGTTTCCTAAGTAGATTTGTTGACAGCAAGGTATATGGAGAGGAAGGCAAACAAGCAATGTTTGCCCGGTAGAAACATCGCCTGCAAGCTTCATGCACTGCCCCTGTGTCCTCTGCTCTGTCCAGGTCAGAAACCTGCCCTTCTCCCCCCTGATCTGGTAGCAGCCTTCTGAATTCAGAGCTCCCTCAGAAGGCAGACCACATTTAGGGGTAGGTTGCTCCCCAAATGGATCCCTCAGAAATATCCAGGTTACATCTGTAGCTCACCTTGCTTATAACTGAGAGACATGGCTATAAACTTCCCCTTGGTTCTGTGCTGAATCATACAGCAGTGACATTTTCCGTTGGCCACATGCTTCTGGGGCTTCCCTGGTGGTGATAGCTCAGTGGTAAAACATCTGCTTGCCGGTGCAGGTGATACAGAAAACATGGGCTTGATCCCTGGATTGGGGAGATCCCGTGGAAAAGGAAATAGCAACCCGTCTCAGTATTCTAGCCTGGGAAATCCCATGGACAGAGGAGCCAGGTGGGCTAGAGTCCATGAGGTCACAGAGTCGGACATGATTTAGTGAGTAAACAGCAACACCATGCTTCTGGATTCTGTCTGCTGTTCAGTAAGAGCTCTACTTATAGAATGAGATCCTAGTGTGTCCCAGAATCAAGCTCATCACGTTTTAATGGATAACTCTTCCTGCCCTTCATACTTGTTTACATAACAGGTGACAAGTCAGTGCCTTATTCTGTGTTTTGGCCATCAAATATGACCCAAGAGTTTATCAAAATTGGTCATTTTGTTGTAATCAGAGAAATCATCAGGTATCAATAAAGTGAGAACCAAGTAAGATCTGCATTGAGAAGTGAATTGTAAACTTGACACTAACAGAGGCAGGCCTAGAACTCAAGTCTTCTGATCCCGTTCAGTGCCCCTTGCACTGTGTACAAAATGATGCAGAATATCATTCCAAGAACTCCTGTCCTATAGGCCTCACTAACTACCATTTTGAAATGGCAGTGTTTGAAATGGAGTGTTTGAAATGCAAGGTCTAACTTCTTCCAAAATGATTGAGTTATTCACATTAGCAATATGAAGCAAGACCATTAGACTCAACAAGTGCTTCTGAGAGCTTTTCTCTAGGAAGAAGATTGACTGGCTACTATCACAGGCACCAATCCCCAGATCCCAGTTCATATTCTCGTCCAGCATCCATCCCATCAAGAATTCTTTCACCTATGCCTTTGGGACACTGGAGAGTGTCAGGGCTTCATTCATGGGGTAAATGGGTAACTGTTATCAATAATGCGAAAGGATGGCATTAAGAGGGGGTTGTTAAAAACCCAGATTTCCTAAGGCCCAAGGCTTTCTATTCAGAGTGGAGCTCTGGAAGGCTTGGGTTGGTGCCAAAGAGCAAAACCAGCCTGGAAATCACCTCTCTTGGGCTCAGCTTTGTTTTGAAGAAATGGCATCTCTCCCTCCGGTCAATCCTGAAACACAGTTTAATCTAAGGGGAGAAACACGGGAGAGGGGAAAACAAGAAGATGAGAAAAACCAATAAATAGTAATAGCAGGAAGCAGGGAAAGACAGGCCTGGATGTGCAATTCTTTTTGTGCCTGTTAAATGAACTCTGGTGGGGATGAGGAGAGAGAATTATCCTATTTATATATTGAAAGGAATTTTAAATATGCATAGGCAGGGAGAGAGGATCCACAGAGATTGAAATGCAAAACACAGCATGATCAGTGCATCTCCCCTTCTATCTCCCAGTACCACTAGCAAGTTCCTTGCACCAATTTCTGGAAAGCTCCTTCTAAAACTCAGAGCCGTCCTTCTGCTTATTCAGCATTTCTGTCTTAGAAAAGCAATTCTGTTTTTATAAAGAAATGGGCCTTCACTTGCAAAACACCCTGCAAAGGAATTCAAACTGGAAAGGAGCTCATATTACACACTGATGCACACAGATCCAAGCAACCCATTCACATACAAAGACACAAGTACACAAACATATATAACACACATACACACCTCCTTCTGCACCACAATCTCCTGGCTACTTGGCACTAAGGTTTTAGACATTGTAGGTTCGTAACATGTACGTGGAAAAAACCTTTCTTGCCATCATGCAAGGAAACACAGGGGAGCATGGATTAAAGAGCAGGCGAATGTCACTATTCAACTGAGCAAAGTCATTTGGGAAACATGTAAAAGACAGAAAACTGGTCATAGTTCCTCATTAATATACATCATCCACACTGAAAAAGCAAACCTTTGACTGACACAAATCTCTCCTACCTTATGAAAACTTCCCACTCACCATTCCCACCAAGCACATGCTGCCTCTCCTAAAATAGCAGGAGCTACTGTCCTCAGAGGCAAATAAATCCTAGAGTAGCTGCTTCTGTCTTCACTTTCATGGACTAACACACCCTAAGTCCCAAACCAAAGTCCTTAAAGAAAGAGGAATGACTAAATAAAAACCAGACCTTTGTCTTCCTATTTCCCCATCCACAATCTCCCCCTTCCTCTCTGTATCTCACAAGTTCATACAATATCCTTGACTGGCCCTGTTCAGGTCTGAAGACTTATAGAATTTATTCACTGACCTGGTATTACTTTGGGAAAGTTGCCACTCTCTGGTTGCTTAGGACAGAATATTTTAAAACTAGGAAGTTTGCTGACAGAAAGTCAAGACCTTCAAGTTTTTATAATAGGCTTCCAATCAATAATTAAAACACAGAGAGAAGAAAGGGAAAAGAAGGAGGATGAATTTTGAGAGCACATTCAGCAACCCAGTGTTGGCTCTCTGCTGGTTCTGTGTGGATTCTTCCAGTAGGAGGACGTCCTGAATGATTAGCCATGTAGCTTGACCATCCACCCAAGACCCAGGAAGGAGCCCTTTACCAAATTCCTGACCTACTTGCAGGCCCAATCACATTCTGCAGAGTTTTCCTGGCTAATATCTCTACACTTTACATTTAGCATCACTTTCTCTAGAAATCTGTCTCAGAATGCTTCCCCTTTGACATCTGAATCATTGCAGTTTGGAGACAGAGTGCCATGAGCATAGGAAAGATGACTAATTCCATACTTAGGTACGGAGACTTCAGGATTTTGTGATTTCTATGCAGAGGCCAGGTGATGAGAGGCAGTGAACAGCTGGCTTTCTGGGCCTGGATATCAGAGCAGAAGACTGGCTCCAGAAGCAACAAGGAAGCACCCAGCATATGAATTGTTCTGAAGGCCTTGGTGTGAGGGGAGCCGAGCCTCGAGGCCTCCCCCAGCAGCCACCATGTAGAATGGAGATGTCGAACTCAGAGGAAAGAGATGAAGTTGGAGCTCTACGTGAAGAGTTTTCTGTAGGCCAAGATTCGTGATGCTAGGGCCATATGAATCATCATTGCTGTAATTACGTTAATGTAACATTTCTCACTGAGAATCCAGGAAAGTGCTTACATCTACATTAAGCTTTCAGGCAATCAAAGACCAGATTTTTTAAAGCCTGAAAATGGTATTAATGTGTGAAAAACACTTAAAAAAATAAACAAACCCACCAATATCTTATGAATAACTGGGAAGCATGTTTCACCAGGCTGTCTATAATTCACAGCTCCAGCCTGAGCACAGGCTTGTAAAGACAGATAACAAAGATGCCTCCTTCTCTGAGGAATCAGCACCTGAACATCCACCGCCTTCAAGCATGGCACCTACACAGAAGCAACTCACCCTTTGATTGCCATTAAAGGTCAGCATTTCCTAGTGTTGATTTGCAAGTGAGAGGCTGAGGGAACCCAGAACCAGGTCTCTCCCATTAGGCCTCACTACCACCAAGGGTGGATAAATGAAAACTACAACAGCCATCCTTCTGGGTGCCTTGATGCCTGTGTCTTCCACCTTCCCTGTAGCTCTTCCCTAAAGTGATCCAGGCTGAGATCATGGTGCTAGGGGATCTCTTCTCCAATGGAAAAAGAACTAGCATTTGGCAAAACATGAAACCATAGATGGCTCAGTTAGAAGGAGGGAAGCTATGTAGGCTTCAAGCCTCTTCCCCCTAATTCCCATCATAAGGACATTTGTAGAACCTTGCAGGCATCTGCTTCTGAGTTTTTGTGTCTGATGGTACTATCATAACCTCCTTGTACCTTTTACACGCTGTTAGCCTACCTGTGGCTTTCCATCCTGCTCATTTTCCATGGTACAGATTAAGGACTACCTCTCCTACGATGGCTGACAATGTCAGTGAACTAGAACCACCTGTTCATGAACGGGACTCTGCCTAGACTCTTCCCACGGCCTCCCATCCAGGTACAACGTATGTCCTAGAGGATACCGCCCTTGACACATCACCCATAGCCCACCCCACTCTAGCTCAGAGCGCTATCCTTTCTTACCAGAATGTGAAATTTCTTTGTCTTAGTTAATTCTCCCTTCAATCTTTCTCACATATAGAAAACAAAAGAAGCTTTCTCTAATAAGCATCAGACTTCTCCATTTCTCTATTAAAAACTCTTTAGCCCCCTCACTGGCTTCCCATGCATACAGGATCAAGTCCAAACCCTGCCCATGGCTGGCAGGGCCCCCACAATCTAGCCCCTTCCCTTTCTTGCCAGATGTAACCTCTGTGCAGGACAAAGTGTGCCAGACAACGAAGGAGGTGATTTTATTCAGGTCTCACAACAGGAAGAACGAATGAGAAACATATCAAAGAATAGGAAGGGGCCTTGAATCTGATAATAGACACAGGTAAACCAGGGAGTTATGGGTAAGGCAGACAGAAGTCATGAAGAAGAAATGAGACGGCCTTATCTAGGCAGATGAGAGATCAGGGTAGTGGTTTTTACAGTTAGATTTTATTGGAACATAGAAGGGTGGGAAGATCTCTTAACAGTTACTGCCTCCAGGAGCAGAGCGCTCAGGTAAATTGCATGTCTTCCCATTTCACTCCACCACGATGACCTCCAGCATAGACACACTCACCTGAGCTATGGTCACATGCCTGGGACAGGGCTCAATTTGCCCTCTGTGGATGAAAAGCCCTTCTCTATCTTCTATGCCTAACCAGTTTTCAAGGTTCAGTTCACGATTCAGTTACCTTCTACATAAAATTTTAATCAGAACCCACTTTGTTGTGGTAAGTATTAAATAGGGTGATGTAATTGAAGTCCTCTACATGGGGGACCCAGTAAGCCCTGAAATACAAATTTCTAAACTATTTTCTGGCTGGGCCCTTCAGGTGGGACTGCCTCTGCTGTACCCCATTCAACTCATCTGTCTTCACACCTGAGATTCCAGGACCCAGTGACTGCCATGAGCTCCTTCTCACGCTTTCAACAAACATTTATTAATCCTCACTGGGTGAGCAAGACAGCCCCACCACCAGCTCATATGGAGATCACAGCCCCTGAGGCTACAATGAGTAAATGAACAACTGCAGTGCAAAGGGGTGTGCAGGCACGAAAAAACTACTAGGTACTCACACTCTGAGGGATAAAAGTAGAGAGTTGACCCAGATCGGGGTTGGATGCAGGTGGGTTTCTGGGAGGACGTGATCGGTAAGCTTGGATAAAGAAAGGACTTCAAACATAATTTGTAAAAGATCTAGACACGGGAAGGTGAAAGGAAGCTAGGAAGGGGGAAATGCCTCCCTTAGGACGAGAGAACATGTCACACCTTTCTTCACCATTCTAATCTACACACACACAAATAGACACACGCTTTCACACCCAGACGCACACGGACACTTCCCTTGTGGTTTCTTTGTTCTGCCTTTAAACATTAAGGTGTGAAGAATGAACCTTTTATCCTACATTTTGGATGGATTGTCTGTGTCTGAATTTTTTTGTTTCGGCGCTGATAGTAATCTAAGTCATTAACCCCAATAAGCACCCTTTAATTTTATTTTTTTTTTTTCTTAGAAGGTAAATGGGACTAGAACTTTACTCAGAGGAAGAGCTGGGGAAGAGAGGAAGGAGGTCACATGATAAGCACTCCACAAACATCTCCTTCCCTTGTTCCTGAGCCAAATCTTTCCAGCAGCAAGTAGGATGAAACCTGTTCACTGTGTGTATCGTGGCACTAGATATTGCCTCAGAGAAACCAACGTTTTAGAAAGCTTCTTCCAGGCAGCACACGTGAGGATCCACTCGTGGGACTCTCAAGTGCTGGGAGCAGAGCTGCTGGTGGGTAAGTGGGGGTGGGGACCAGGCAAAGAAGTGGGTGGGGCAGTCAGTACAGTCCCAAATTGCCTCTCTGGGAGAAATGAATTCATTAACCTCAACTTCAGGTCCTCATTTGTATCCTGCATGGAGAGATTGCTGTAGATGGACCACTTAGTGACAATACCTACAACACCGGCGGCGGGCTGGGGACATGGCTGTTGCCAAGAGCCAGTTGCAGTTTGCATGCGACACCACCCCGAGCCATTGCAAGCTCTCCGTGAGCTCTGCTTCACCAGCCACTCACCATCCACCCCTGCAGACACACCATGGACCCTCATCACCAGCCAGAAACTCCCCTCTCTATGAAGCTCCATCACCCCTGCAGAAGGCAGGTCCAGGGCCAAGCACGCACAGAGAATTGTCAAGGATCTATAAAGGAGCTGAGAAAAAAATGCAGTGTCACAAGAAGAAGAGCCCTTGGGAGACAAGATCAGCTTTATTTTGCAGGGTGAAAAATGAAAACACGTGGCTCCTTGTTCAAAAATTATTAGCAATTTCAAGGTGGCAACAGCAAAGCATGAAACCAAACGTCAGACACTTCTGATCCCAGGGCCCTGTTTGACTGCACAGGTTGGACAAACAAAGTCAGCTCTGCTGAGAGGTCACATCATTCAAATCCCTTATTTTATAGGTGAGAAAATTAAAGTCTAGAAGCAGAAACTCTTCTCTTTTTCCAGTCCCATGTCATTTACATGCGGTAGGAGGCCTCCACACTGGCGTTTCGTAGTCATGAATTGTTCATTTACAAATTGTGCAATCCCAGGCAAATTACTTAATCTCTTTCTCTCTCAGGATCCTCATCGGTAAAATGGGGATAATAATAGTGCCAACCTCAAAGATTATTTCATAGACTTAAACCCAATAAGATGCAGAGAATTTAGAAGAGTTTATGACCTATGTGTGTGCTCAGTTGCTTCAGTCGTGTCCAACTCTTTGCAACACTATGGACTGTAGCCCACCAGGCTCCTCTGTCCATGGGATTCTCCAGGTAAGAATACTGGAGTGGGTTGCTGTGCCCTCATTCAGGGGATCTTCCCAAGCCAGGGATTGAACTGATGTCTCTTGCATCTCCTGCATTGCAGGCAGATTCTTTACCCACTGAGCAACCTGAGATGCCCGTATGACCTATTGTGGCTCCCAGTAAACAATTGCAATGTTAAATATTGGTAACAGCAATAATGATGGTAGTATTTTAGAAGGCTCCTACTTTTGTTTCCTTTGGGTGGCTTTACTTTTTTGTATTGGGGAGAGGACCTTTGATAACAGTAACTATGAACTACCTCACCATGGTTTGTAGGCCTAAGGAATTCGGGCCAGAGTAGGTACATCAGTTCTAGAGAAAGGCTGATGCTGCTGCTAAGTCGCTTCAGTTGTCCGACTCTGTGCAACCCTATAGACGGCAGCCCACCAGGCTTCCTCGTCCCTGGGATTCTCCAGGCAAGAACACTGGAGTGGGTTGCCATTCTAGAGAAAGGCTAGGCTCTGTAAAAAGCTGACTCAAGCAGTCCTATTCCTGGAACCATGTAGCATTTTCTCCCATCAAAGATTGGGCTGTCTAAAAAGGAGGAGAAAATTTATGACAACATGAATAGATCTGGAGGGCATTATGCTGAGTGAAATACACAAGACACAGAAAGGAAAACACTGCATGATCTCAGTTATATGTGTAATCTAAAATAAACTCATAGAATCATAGAATAAAGTGGTGGCTGCCAGAAGCTGTGAGGAGTAGGAAATGGGAGATGATGGTTAGATGATACAACGTATCAGTTATGTAGGATAAATAATTTCCGTTCAGTTCAGTTCAGTCGCTCAGTCGTGTCCAACTCTTTGCGACCCCGTGAATCATAGCACGCCAGGCCTCCCTGTCCATCACCAACTCCCAAAGTTCATTCAGATTCATGTCCATCCAGTCAGTGATGCCATCCAGCCATCTCATTCTCTGTCGTCCCCTTCTCCTCCTGCCCCCAATCCCTCCCAGCACCAGTCTTTTCCAATGAGTCAACTCTTCGCATGAGTGGCCAAAGTACTAGAGTTTCAGCTTTAGCATCATTCCTTCCAAAGAAATCCTAGGGCTGATCTCCTTCAGAATGGACTGGTTGGATCTCCTTGCAGTCCAAGGGACTCTCAAGAGTCTTCTCCAACACCACAGTTCAAAAGCATCAATTCTTCGGCGCTCAGCCTTCTTTACAGCTATACAGCACAATGCCTATAGTTAACAACGCTGTATTGTGTGCTTAAAATCTGCTAGGAAGGTAGATCTTAAGTGCTCTCACCCAGAAATAAAAATAATCAATAATAAGGGGGTAGAAGGAGACTTTGGGAGGTGATAGATATGGTTCTGGCCTTGGTGGTGATGGTATCACAGATGTATGCATGTGTAGGAAGATACTTGAGTCATGTTCAACTATCTGTGACCCCATAGGTTGTAGCCCACCAGGCTCCTTTGTCCACAGGATTCGACAGGCAAGAATACTGGAGTGGGTTGCCATGCCCTCCTCCAGGGGATCTTCCTGACCCAGGGATCGAACCCACATCTGTTATGTCTCCTGCATTGGCAGGTGGGTTCTTTACTACTAGCATCACCTGGGAAACCTCTATACATTAAATGTGTACCACATTTTATGTATCAATCTTATCTCAATAAAGTGGTTTTAAAAAGTGATGTTCTTAATAGATTAAAAGAAAAAAATATAGGCCTGAGCTGCATAGATGCAGGGGTTCTCAAGCTGGCTTCATCTACTTACCAGCAGAATGTCCGGGTGTGCTTGCCAGAAGTTCACATTTCTAGATCCCAACTTGGACCCCATAAACCAAAATCTCCCAGGGTGGGATCCCGGAACTCAGCCTAACAAGAACCTGTAGAAACTCTTATTTCACATCAAGAGTGAGACCCACTGGCCAAGGCCAGCTGCAGGCACACTGTCATCCACAAAACTTCCAGGGTGCAGCGCCGGCATCAGGCGTGGCGTCGCCCTGGCTGCTTTGGGCTGTCTGTCCCCATGGTGATCTTGCACGGGCAGGGCACCCAGCAGGCACCAATTAGAGCGTGTGGGTTGGCTGTCAGATGGTTCACTGAACACATCTCACATCTAACACACAAGAAAGGCGACCGCTGTGCCAGCTGGTCAGACTGTTCCATCTGGGCCTGGTCCAGGGGGATTCTGGCTGGGGTCCTGAGAGTGACCCAGAGAGGTCGAGCATGTCGCTGCATACAGTGTCTTGTTCTTTGCAGCCTCCAACTGTGGGACATCTCGCCCAATTCTGGAATATCCTCGAGCCTCACAGCTTACTGCTAAAGCTCTTGAGCTATATAAAAAAAGAACAAGGGCCATTTTAAGCCTCCCTTTAAACAGACTTCAAAAGGATAAGGAGGTCAAAAGGTGCAAACTTCCAATTATAAGATAAATAAGTTCTGGGGATGGAATTACAGCATGGTAACTGTAGTTAGCAATAATATTTTGTATATTTGAATGTTGCTAAAATAGCAGACCTTAAAAGTTCTCAACACACACGCAAAAAGTGTAATTAGCTGATATGATGGATGTTAACTAGATTATTGTGGTGTTTATTTGTTGCTAAATGAATACATAGGGCTTCCTTGGTGACTCTGGGTCTTCCCTGGTGGCTCAGAAGTTAAAGCGTCTGCCTGCAATGCGGGAGACGTGAGTTTGATTCCTGGGTCAGGAAGATCCCCTGGAGAAGGAAATGGCAACCCACTCCAGTATTCTTGCCTGGAGAACCCCATGGATGGAGGAGCCTGGTGGGCTACAGTCCACGGGGTCGCAAAGAGTTGGACACAACAGAGCGACTTTACTTTCACTTTTGGTGACTCAGCCAGTAAAGAATCTGCAACCAAGTTCAATCTCTGGGTTGGGAAGATCCCCTGGAGAAGAGAATGGCTATCCAGCTGTCTGCTCCAGTATTCTTGCCTGGAGAATTCCATGAACAGAGGAACCTGGAGGGCTACTGTCTATGGGATTGCAAAGAGTCAGACAGGACTGAGCATGTCTGACTAACACACACACACACACACACACACACACACACACACACACACATCAAGCCATAATGCTATGCACTTTAATACAGTGTTATATGTCAATTATAGCTCAATAAAATTGAAAAACAAAATGTCTGCCACCAGACACAAAAGGTCTTAAATAGCTTTAATATGATCAGTTATCTATCACACCAACTATACCAAGCAAATGGCAAACATGCCTCACTGTTCAAGATACCCTGCCTGGCCCTCTCTATAGTCACTCAGGAAAAGAGAGAGAAATTCATTTGAAATCAGGCTCCGGTCACATGGGGATAGCAGGGGATTGCTTTATCATCCTGCATTCAGCCTTCCATTATCTAGCACCCAAATTTACCTTCTTTCAAGGCACATAACTTGTACTTTCAGTTTATACCTCTGTCAGAAATTAAAGCTGACTTGCTCACTGTTTCGACTGGAAACTTAATGGCCCCAAACACTGCTCACGGAGTGTTGCCTTTACCAGGAAAGCACAGGAGAAGCTTAAGGATGTCCCAGTACACCCAGGAGGAGCCCACCCTGCAGGAAAGGGAGAAGGGCTCTGAGCCAGTGAGGTGTGTGCCCCAGGGGGACCCTCACAGGGCCCTAGATGCCTCGGTGCCTGCCTCAGGCCACCCTTGAGAGCTGATATCTACTCAGCAAGCCTCTCAAAGAGCAGATTCAAGCTTGTGCCCATCCCCCATCCCCAATGCAGCACCCCTGTGGTTCACAGCCACTCCTATAAGCCCGTGTACTAACCCACCAGCACCATTTCTCCCGTATAGACCCTGGAGGCAGCCAACAAACACAGTGATGCAAACAAGCACAGAGCAAGAAGAGAAAAACCATAGGCCCACCCTCCCCAAAGCGATATTTTTAATTATTTTGGTTCATAGCGCTTCTTATTAGATTTTGTTTTTAACTATTGGTTTATACTATCACTAAGCTCCATGAAGAAAGGACTGTGTGCTGTTTTTGTTGTTGTTCACATTTTAAGAACTATAAAACTATAAAATGCGGTTATTAAGCAAACGAATGAAGGAATGAGCTCACTTAACCTAACAGTCTTGATGGACATCCCTCCCTCGGAGTGATATCATGTTATCTAGTTGAAATTTGTCGAAATTATTCTTTTCCAAAAAGTCAAAATATCCATAAGCCCATTCTTTAATTGTTCCATTGAAGAGACAAGCAAGAATCTAAAATAGTAAACATAACAACAAAAAGAAATAAGCGTAACAACAACAAAAAATACTAGAAGAAACACATATATGCACGCGCGCACACGTGTGCACACACACACACACACACGGAAGAATACAATGCAGTCATGAAAAAGAAGGAAATCATATTATTTGCAACAACGCGTGTGGACCTTGAGGACATTATACTAAGTAAAATAAGTCTACAGAGAAAGACAAATACCGCATAATCTCATGTGTGAAATCTAAAACAAACATGGGACTTCCCTGGTGGTCCAGTGGTTAAGACCTCAGTTTCCAGTGCAGGGCAAGTGGGTTCAATCCTTGGAGGGAGAGTTAAGATCTCACATATCTTGCAGCCAAAACTGCAAAAGAATGTAAAACCGAAATCATATTATAACAAATTCAATTAAGATTTTAAAAATGGTCCACATCAAAAAAAAATCTTCATTTAAAAAAATAATTTCAATAAACAAAAAACCACACATGAGGGACAAGTGGCAATGCTCAAAGGAAGAAGACACAGGTTCAAGGGAGAAGTGCTGGATGTGGATGGACTTGGAAGGAGGAGAGCTCCTAAGCCTTTAATTGAGAAGCTATCCTCTCTTCTAAGACTTTCTGACCTCACAGGTTGGGTGTCCACATAGCCTTGAAGACCATGCCAATCACGGCACTTGCCAGCAGATATTTTAACACTTGTCCATGCACTTTTGAAAGACTACATTTTATTTGTCTCTGAATCCTTGGTCTCTAGCACCCAGTAGGTTTTCATTACATGTTGGCTGAACAAATGTCTGAACAAATGAATTGGCAGACTTTTTTAGGTGGAAAGAATGGATTGAACAAAATCTTGTGGAAAGGAATGGTTTGAAAGTGTAAGATGCTCAGTCATGTCTGATTTCTCGTGATTCCATGGACTGTAAACCATCAGGCCTCTCCATCCATGGAATTCTCCAGGCAAGAATAGTGGAGTGGGTTGCCATTCCCTTCTCCAGGGGATCTTCCTGACCCAGGGATCGAATCCGGGTCTCCTGCATTGCAGGCAGATCCTTTACTGTCTGAGCCACCAGGGAAGCCCGGAAGTAGAACAGAATGCATATTTGTTTGTTGTTAAAATAGTGGAGCTCTGGACAATTCAAAGTTACAGGAACAAACAAATGCACTGAAGTCAGTAGTCTAAGCAAAAAGCTGCATTTAGAAACCATGCCTTCCAGCCTGAAGGTATCTTTGTTGCTGCACCCAGAACATTAAGCCATTCAGGCATTACTGTTTCCTCAGTGGTTTTGTAAGAAAAAAAAAATGAGTACCCAATGTCTCCATTTCCCTCCCTGGGGCTTTCTCTACAGGTTGAAAAAAAGGAGGGTTCCAGCTACAGGGAGGGGAAGAAAGATCCTGCTTCAGATAATGAGATTCTCAGATGCATGTGCACACCCTGTGTGTGTCTTAGTTCGCAGTCTTGCCTGACTCTTTGTGACCCCATGGACTGTAGCCCACTAGGCTCCTCTGTCCATGGGATTTTCCAGGCAAGAATACAGGAGTGGGTTGCCATTTCCTTCTCCAGGGGATCTTCCTGACCCAGGAATTGAACCCAGGTCTCCTGCATTGCAGGCAGATTCTTTACCGTCTGAGCCACCAGGGAAGAGAATTACTACCAGCATGTCAGGTCAGGGATGGGGTGTTCATGGCACCTGCTCTTCCTCCTGCTCACTCTTCCTCACAAGATTTCCAGAAGCATCAGACTCTTGTGCTTTCTAACAATAATCTAAACCAGAGGCATCTGCTTTCATCTTTCTCAGCTGAAAGGCCTTTTAAGCTCCCCACTGTTTGTTTTGGTTTATTACTGAAAGGCTAAAACCATAAAAAAAAATTATTGTTGTGGGTATTTTCCAGTTGAGATGAAATATTTAACAAGGGCGAGGTGGGGAGGAGGAAGTTTGCTGAAAATACCATTTTTTAAAGGTCAAAAAATGCATAAACCCATTACTTTAATATTGTTTTTTCCCACGAGAGACAAAATGTTTGCAGCCCTCCCCGCTTCCTCCCCCCAGACTTCTGTGCAGAAATGCACACACATTTCAGGTCCGTCCTCCAAAAGCACAGCTATGATCCTCTTACGGCTCTGCTTAGAATCTTCCTTGGCTCCACCCAGCCAAGAAAATGAGATATAGTCTCCTAGTCTAGCACAAAAAATCCTACCACCATCTAGCTTGACCTAGTTGTGGATGCTCACAGCTCATAGGGTCCTTGCAGCCCCTCCCCACTACAGCCTGTCAAAAAGATACATCTTTGCACATATTTTCAATGCATGGTTTTACCTCTCTGTGTCATTGAATCACGCCAGTCTCTGAAATAATCTCCGCGCCTCTCCCTTCTCATCCATGGTGACACATCAAAACCCGACCCACGCTTTCCATACTTAGCCCGACTTCGCCTCCTCCGAGATGTCTCCCCATCGCCCCAGTTAGAGCCCTCGTGGAGGCACGTGGCCACGCTGAGCATCTTCTCTGGACTCACCTCCCCTTTTGAGTTGTGAGTTTCCCAAAAACAGGAGCCAGGGTCCATGCAACTTTGTGTCCCCCTTCACACAAAATTCTGCCACATATCCAGTGCTCTGTATGTCTTTTTTGAGTGACTGAATACATGAAGAAAGAAGCCAGCCCCTTCCTGTCTGCAGCATTTGCTCCACTATTTGTGCAAAAATTAAATTCTTAGAATATGCCAAAGCACTCTACATAATGGATGCATCTTCTGATTGGATTATAATTAAAATAAGATTTTTTTTTTTTGGTAATAACATAGTTACCTCGATTGGCAGAAGGAAGATGACAGATGTAACGGATAATTGATGAACAGTTTGAATGTTGCCATAATGTATATCCTATTATGTTTCCTGTTTCAAAAGAGAGCTTTAGAGGAGCATCCTGAGAACCTGTTGTTGAATTAACATCCCCAAGTGTAACCGGATTATATAGCTTGAGAAAGCTGGAGGACTGAGAAGAACTGACGGAGGAGGAGGGCACAGAACAGGAAGACCCAGGACCAAAAAAATGGGGCAGTTCACTAGAAGGCTGCAAAGTGGCATGAAGTTTGTTCCTAAGCAGCCTGAGAGGTAGGAGTTGCTCCACATACATTCTAGACTAGCCTCGTCCAACACAGCAGCCATCAAGCACTTGAAACATGGGTGGAGTGAGCTAAGATGTAAGTGCAATAAAACCTATGCGTGTGTGCATGCTAAGTCGCTTCAGTTGTGTCCGACTTGTTGCTACCCATGGACTGTAGCCCACCAGGCTCCTCTGTCCATGGGATTCTCCAGGCAAGAATAGTGGAGTGGGTTCCCAGGGACTAAAACCCCTACTGAATCTTAAAAGATTTAATATGAAAAAAATGGAAACTATTTCATTAATGAATTTTATATTGATTGCATATTGAAGTAATAAGACAGTAGATATATTGGGCTACATAAAATGTATTTTTAATATTAAATTCAGCAGTATCTTTTTACTTTTCAGTGTTGCTACTAGAATATTTAAAGTTACATATGGGGTAAGGAAATCATTCCTGAATATTCATTGAAAGGACTGATGCTGAAGCTGAAGCTCCAATACTTTAGCCATTTGATGCAAAGAAATGACTCATTTGAAAAGACCCTGATGCTGGGAAAGATTGAACGTGGGAGGAGAAGGGGATGACAGAGGATGAAATGGCTGGATGGCATCACTGACTCAATGGACATGAGTTTGCACAAGCTCCGGGAGCTGATGATGGACAGGGACACCTGGTGTGAGGCAGTCCATGGGGTCCCGAAGAGTCGGACATGACTGAGTGGCTGAACTGAACTGAACTGAACTGATGGTGTGAGGGTTTGTGGCTTGGATATTTTTAATGGACAGCACAATTCTAGACTGTTTTCTAGACTAAGTAGGATGTCAGTCTCCTCACCTCCAAGACAGAGAAAGAGCATCGCTGATACTCAGAAAAAAAGAAGGAAAGAAAAAGCAGGCACCAGGATCAGCTAGCTTTGTGGTAGCAGGAGGGTCATTTTCTGTCCAGATGTCCACACAAATTTCTCCAGAGCTCCAAGGCCTGGACTGCCATCTGAGTATAAAGAGTAATAAATTAACAGTATGACTATTACCACGGCCTCAGGATAGCTAACCATTCTAAGCCCTAAGCAGGAAAACTGCCAAGAAGTATTTATTATATTTGGATGTGGGAACAAAAAGAAGAGGTTCTTTAAAAGGGAGCTGTTATGCTTCCACTTGTATTTATTTCTTCCGTTGCAAGGCTCATTCATATTAGCGGCTTATTTAACCTGATGTTCCTAAATGTGATGGTAAGTGTGGCTTAGCTGATTCTTTATCAGCTTTGGGTACCATTCACAGTAATGAAGTATGAAGTGAAGTTGTTCAGTCATGACAGACTCTTTGCAACTCCATGGACTGTAGCCCGCCAGGCTCCTCTGATTATGGGATTTTCTAAGCAAGAATACTGAAGTAGGTAGCCATTCCTTTCTGCAGGGGATCTTCCTGACCCAGGGATCAAATCTGGGTCTCCTGAACTGCAGCCAGATTCTTTACCATCTGAGCCACAAGGGGAGCCCATTCACTCTAATAATTAGGCCTAATTTCTTACCAAAAAAAAAAAACAGGTTTAAAATTAATGTATAACCAAAGGAGTCTTTAAAATCAATAACTTTAACCATTATTTTATCTCTTCAACCTCAGTAAACGAAGGTATGGCATAACAAACTGTCAAGGGCCATACGCAACCCTGGGCAGGTGAGGATGGGATGGGAAATGAGTTTGAATGTGAACATTTCTAGTGTCAACAGAAATCTCTTTGCTGTCACTGGCTTAGTCCCCAGCTGGTTATGCTTATCCAAAATCTTAGATGATATGTTAGTTATCCACTGATGTGCAACAAGTCTTCCCTGGTAGTTCCACTGGTAAATAATCTGCCTGCAATGCAAGAGACCCTGGTTTGATTCCTGGATTGGGAAGATCCCCTGGAGAAGAGATAGTCTATCCACTCCAATATTCTTGGGCTTCCCTGTTGGCTCAGATGGTAAAAAATCCATCTGCAATGCAGGAGACCTGGGTTCAGTCCCTGGGTTGGGAAGACCCCCTGGAGGAGAGCATGGCAACCCACTCCACTACAGTCCATAGGGTCACAAAGAGTCAGACACAACTGAAGCAAGTTAGCACACACGCACGCACGCACAGACAAATGACTTACCCTGAATTCGTATCTGCGCACCCCTCCTCCACCTTCTCTCCCTGCTCCCACCCCCTCCCCACATAGGCCTTTAATCAAGGACAAATTTATTTCACAAAAGGCTGTTAGCAGCTTATCTAGAACCAGTCTCCCAGGATCATAATAAGTTTTACCAAAAAATGGCTACAGTGCAATTCTTTGTTGAGTTTTCACTTGCAATTGTACTAACAGATTAAAGGCTAAAGAGGGAAAAGTCCCTTGCACAGCAGAATGCCAATGGCTTCTCAAAACCAAGCCATCCGTCTCTCAACAAACAGACATTCACCTTTTTGCCAACCAATTCATCTTGCCCAAGAGACCACCTGAAGAGTAACTGGCCTGAACGTGACGTCGCAGCTTTTCAAATAACAAGGAAACGCAGAGCCTCTTATGACAGGATGTGTTTGTGTTTGTTGAGACTCATCCATTCCCCCACCTACACCAGCCAGGGGACTGTGGGGGTGGGGCAGGGAAACTGGGGGGAGGAAAACAAACAATGGCGGCAGCACCATTCAGGGCAGACCCTCTGCAGCGGGGCCCCTCACCTGGCAGGAGCCACAGGAGGCAGCGGGGATGCTCGTGGAGGTCTGGGGCCCCAGCACGTGTGGCAGCCTTCCTCCTGTCCCCTCGCCCTCTTCCCGGCCCCTTCGCCCAATCAACATTGGGGACGAAAGGAGCCTCCAGTCGACATTTTCACTCCCCTGACAACGGCATCACAACGGAGTTTTACTGCAAACCTCTTTTATATCCTGATGATTTCCAAAACCGACCTATTAGGTCTCCACCTAATTTAACAGCAGACCTGACCACCACATGTAACTTTTTAACCGATGACTCAGATAGCAGAGCTTCCCTGATAGCTCACCTGGTAAAGAATCCACCTGCAATGAGGGAGATCCTGCTTCAATACCTGGGTTGGGAAGATCGGCTGGAGAAGGGATAGGCTACCCATTCCAGTCTTATTGGGTTTCCCTTATGGCTCAGCTGGTAAATAATCCACCTGCAATGCAGGAGACATGGGATGGGAAGATCCCCTGGAGAAGGGAAAGGCTACCCACTCCAGTATTCTGGCCTAGAGAATTCCATGGACTATATAGTACTGCTGCAGCTGCTGCTAAGTCACTTCAGTCGTGTCCAACATGGGGTGGCAGAGTCAGACATGACTAAGTGACTTTCACTTTCAGGTATCACATGTCAAGGACATCAAGACCACTGAGTGTGTCTGTTTTCTCTCGGTCAAAATGGCCCCAAATCTGTGTGCCTTTAAGTTCATATTTCCTGTAGATTTACTCTCTTCCCCCCAGAACTTGGCTTTGACAGTCATCTTTACACATGGTTAACCTGCCTGGCTGGAACTCTCCTCTGTGCATAAGTCAGAGCTGACCCTTATATACTCCTATTCCCCTCTAATGCAGGGTTTCTCATCCCATGTGGGCTGGTGGAGAAAAATACAAGACAAATAAATAGGATCTATTTGTTTTCTGTAGGAAGAGAATGAGAATGAAGGAAGATGTAAAGGGGGATGCATGTCTTTTTTATATATATACATTGTTGGACTGTATCACTTGTTACAATGGGCACGTGTTCATCTCAAAATTTTAAAAAATGATTAAAAATGTTTAAATGACAAAAAAAATAACACCTATGCAAAATGAGTTAACTGGATTCTGAGTTTAGTGCACCATTTTTACCTTTATTATTAGTTTGCATAGGTCCAGTTTAACAGCTTTGTTCCTAATAGCTGCAAAGAATTGTGAACTCTGGGTAGATGATTACAGTTCAATTTATCCCTTAGCTTTTATATATATGTAATAGAAGTTGGTCTGTGTGTGTGTGTGTGTGTGTGTGTGTGTGTGTGTGTGCACTACGTTCCCCCTGCACATCACCCACTCCATCATCTGGTGTAGGAATAACGAAGATATTATTGATGCATCATTCTTCTTTACTCCTCACATCTGATCAGCCACCAAGTCCTTATAATTCCACATAAAATACTTCACGAATCCATCTGCTCTCATGCATTCCATTGGCTATTGCTGTGTGTAACTGTTTGCTAGGATTGCTGTGATGACTGATTCTATGTGTCAACATCACTGTGCCATGAGATGCCCACATATTTTGGCCAAACATTATTCTGGGGGTATCTATGAGAGTGTTTTTGGATGAGACTAACCTGAATCATTAGACTGAGTAAAATGAATTGCCCTCCTTAAGGTAGGCTACCCTCATCAATCAATGGAAGGCCCAAACAGAAAGACTGGCCCTTTATCAAGTAAGAAGAAACTCATACCTGACTGCTTGAGCTGGGACATTAGTTTTTTTCTGCCTTTGATTTTGAACAAAAGCAGGTTATTCTTGTGTCTCAAGCATGACAGTTTTAGGACTGGAACTTTACCTGGTCCTCTGGCCTCTGGACACAGAGTGGGACTATGCCATGGGCCCTCCTGGGTCTCCAGGTTGACAACTATAAAGACGTCTTAGTTTCCATAATTATCTGAGCCTATTCCTTACAATAAATTGATAAACAGGCAGATAGACATACCTGTTGGTTCTCTTTCTTGGGAAACTCTAATACAGGTACCATAGACCACAGACTGGGTGGCTTAACCAGCAGAGATGTATGCTGTCATAGCTCTGGAGGCTGGAAGCCCAAGATCAAGGTGTCAGCAAGTGTGATTCCTCCTGGGACCTCTTTCTTTGATTCACAGATGACTTCCTTCTCTCTGTGTCCTCACGTGTCCTTTTCTCTGTGCATGAACATCCCTGGTGTTTATCTTGTGTCCTGATCTCTTTTTCTAAAGACACAAGTCAGATTGGATTG
Source organism: Madoqua kirkii (assembly GCA_006408675.1). Lineage (NCBI taxonomy): Eukaryota > Metazoa > Chordata > Mammalia > Artiodactyla > Bovidae > Madoqua > Madoqua kirkii. The sequence continues at coordinate 13,028 of SJYC01104261.1, read as the reverse complement.
AACCCCACCCTAACAGCCTCATTTTAACTTAATTACCTATTTAGAGGTTGTATCTATAAATTCAGTCACATTCTGAGGTGCTAGGAGATAGGGCTTTAGGATAAGAATTTTTAGGAGATACAATTAAGTCCTTAACACCATAGCCACTGCCTTAGCTTATGGAAATATTCTATCATTTTTCTCCTTCCTCTACTATTGCCACTTTCCATGCCATCAATGATTGTTAAAGGAATTTTTCTAAAATCCAAATATAATCAGGCATTATCTATTTCATTTGGCCTCTAAAGTTCTTAATGCTTCATTGCTTATAGGGCACAACTGAAATTCTAACCAGAAAATATCCAGATATTCTGGTTGTCACCCTTAACTATCCATCTCTAGCTTCCTCTTTCATTGTTCTTTCTCATTTGCCCAACACCCTATTTGTAGCCATTCCAGACAACTCTCCGCAGAGATCATCCATCTTTTTGTTCAATTCAGAGGCTTTCTTAACCATATCCTTTGAGCTGTGCAGCCTCCTCTGAGCACATACCTTCTGGCCATGACTGCATAATTATCAGAGGATCTGCATCTTCCTTTCCAGACAGAATAAAACTTCAGCACTGCTTTGTGTCCAAATAAAAAGTTAATTAGTTAACCCATTAAATATTTTATGGGTACCTGCTTTAGATCCAGCCCTTTCTAGGGACCAAACTTCCCGGTCCATGTTGGGAGGCGAGAAGTGTACATGACATAAAAGAACAATCTAAATCATATTCGCTTGGCCTTCTCCCAAAGATGGCCAACAGAGATAATTCCTCTGCATCTATTGCTGAGGATTTGGTAGAATCAATGGTTTAAAATAAATTGAAACACATTGTCTAACAGAGTAGCAACTCTTCTTCTGGCATAACATATACAACAAACCAGTAATAGCCTGCTCCTGCACTCTAAAATTTGCCACCTAGAAATAGTCATATCCAGAAATAACATAAGTGTGACAGTCTAGACTCAGACCATCTATCAGGACAGTGATTTCAAAAGCTTAGTGTAGGTGGATTTATAAGACCAATAAGCCACCACTGCCATAATCTGTAATAAAGTAATACAGACCCCAAGGAAGCCTGGGTAGCTGATGACATTGCATGCACATGGTTGTGCAGGGGTGATGTGCTTGGGGCTACCCATTGGCTGAAGTCTACACACTGAAATTTACAGTACAACTTCAATACCTTAAGTTAAACTAGGCAGTTAAATGCCATCAGTCAATTTCTCCTTCCCCAGTATCACTGTTGTTAATTGTCCGAACAAGCTGCTTAAATGAAGAAATCACACCATCACAAAAGAGATCCACAATGTCTTCCTTAGATTTCCAATTTTAATTTTTTTAAGATGTTAAGGTCAGGCGAGTAACATTTCATCAAAAGGAAACAGTCTTTTCTGGGTGTTAACTGACCTAAACAGAGCAAGCAAGCACAGGAAAGGGGAATCGTAGGGACAAAATATGCAAGAAGATTTTAAGAGGTGCTATTGGTTGGCTAAACACTGAATCAGCGTGCAAATGAGGGAGACCTGGATTCGATCTCTGGGTTGGGAAGACCCCCTGGAGAAGGGAACAGCTACCCACTCCATTATTCTAGCTTAGAGAATTCCATGGACAAAGGAGCCTGGCAAGCTATAGTCAATGGGGTCGCAAAGAGTCAGACACAGCTGAGCGATTTTCACTTATAAGGTGCAGAGAAGTGATGAAGTCATGGGAGGAAAAAAATCTTAATAATAATTCCCAAGCTGTCAGCACAGAGCCCATAACTACCATATAAAGAGAAACTATGCAGACATGATATATTAATTTCTAGATGAATGGCCAGATCACATAGCTCTGGGTGTCCTAAAATGTGAAGGCAATTGTCGTCATAGCATTCTTGAAGCGGTAAGTCATGTAATGTTGCCCTGTTCAGGTGACGTTGGTGGCAGCTAAAATGGGAATAACATCTCCAGAAAGTCCCCCATGGTCCAAATGATGGCAGTACCTGTGACTTTTTCTGGTCTCTGGCTCAGCTATGGGGTCGTTGTATTAAGCCTCCTGTTTTGAATGCATCCAGCCTTGAATATGAAATGATGGATCTCCTTAGATTTTAAGCCCCTAACACTCTATTCTATTAATAAATATTCATTTTCCTTTTCTCCCTCCAGTAGCATTTTCTCATCAATCATGACTGAAGTTGTAGCTCTGAAAGCCCTTTATCCATTATTGCACGTCTCTACATGATGCCGTGCATCCTTACAAAATTATGAAATTATTGAAGATTGGGCCCGAACCTTTTGTTTGGTGTTGTTTTTAATCGTCGCCGCATCTGTGTTTATTCCCCGAATGAAACCACTTTGTTATTTTTTTCTTCATTTTCTTCTAGTACATGTATAAATCACTCCATTGGCTTCTACTGTCTTGCAAAAATAAAAACGATCCCCAGATGTTCAAGAATTACTCAGGGACTATTCAGTGTTCAATATGTAAAGCAGCCAAGACAGACAGTCAGGAAGAAGATTAGAATCAATGAAGAAAAATCCATCCTGGGCACAAGTTGTCCTGCTGCCAGCACTGTCGGGGAAGGTCTGCTCACTCTACACTCTCATTACTGGGAGAAAAAGTCTTCAAGCCTGAGACCAGGGAGGAGGCTGCAATCTCTGCTGCCTGAGTTCTCAGGACAAATCCACAGTTTGCCAAATTGGATACTCCTATGGAGTGACTGCTTTAAAGATTTCCTTTACCCCCTCTGCTGCCTCCAGATGAGAACAGTTAGCAGGATCACACCAAGGGGCTCAGAATAACCCCCAAAGCTGGGATGCTGCGATCTCCACTTATTTCCTGCTGATCTACCGACATCAGAAGCTCTCTGCCTGGGGCAGGCTTTCTGCTCAGTTCAGCCACACTTCTCATCCTTCCATCCAGAGCTGAATATCATCCTGTCTCCTCCAAACTCATTCCCAACTGGGTGACTTGAAAAGGTTTGACATCTGCCTGGATTTCAGATATGAAAAGTGGCCCAGGTGTTGATAGAGTTGATAATAATAGATGATGATGGCAAAAATGGGATCGATGAGCACCTCACAAACTAATAGTCTGGGAGCTCCTTCTGTGGGCCAGGCTCCATACTGGGCTGGACATTTGCAAAAGCATCTCTGAAAACTACTGGGTGCCTACAAGCATTGATGGCAAGAAAGAAGAGAGGCAAAGAAATTGAGGCAAATGACCCAACTTCATTCCTTTCTATGGAAAGATTGAAGGCAAAAGGAGAAAGGGGGAGAAGAGGATGAGATCGCTGGATAGCATCACCAACTCAATGGACATGAATTGGAGCAAACTCCAGGAGATAGTGGAAGACAGAGGAGCCTGGCGTGCTGCTGCCCATGGGGTCACAGAGTCAGACATGACTTAGCAACTGAACAACAACCAAGCATTCCATTGTATACATGTAGCACAACTTCTTTACTCATTCATCTGTCCGTGGACATCTAGGCTGCTTCCAGGTCCTGGTGTTGTAAATAGTGCTGCAGTGAGCATTGGGGTACATGTGTCTTTTTGAATCATGGTTTTCTCATGGTATATACCAAGTAGTGGGATTTCTGGGTCATATGGTAGCTCTATTTTTAGGCTTTTAAGAAACCTCTATACTGTTCTGTTAGTGATTGTATCAATCTACATTCCCATTAACAGTGCAAGAGGGTTCTGTGGATAGATCTAGAGTTTGACACACCGAGTGAAATCAGTCAGAAAGAGAAAAAAAAAATTCATATATTAAAGCACATGTATAAAACCTAAAAATGATACAGATAAACCTATTTGCAGGTCAGGGATGGAAATGCAGACACAGAGAATGGATGTGTGGACACAGTGAAGGGAAAGGAGGGTGGGATGAATTGGATCAGGATTGACATATACACACTACTATGTGTAAAATAGCTAGCTAGTGGGAAGCTGCAGTATCGCATAGGGAGCTCAGCTTGGTGCTCTGCAATGACCTAGAGGGGTGGGATGGGGGTGTTCTGGGGAGATGGGAGACCATGAGGGAGGGGACATATATATATACATATACACATACATTTAGCTAATTCACTTCATTGTACAGCAGAAACTAACACACATTGCAAACCAACTATCACTCAATAAATAAAAAAGAGAGGCTGGGAAGACTGACTCTGACAACAGTGAACACTTGGAGCAAACAGGCTTTGTCCTTCTCTTCCATGGAAGATCTAGGAATATGCTGAAAAAGATGTCTACTAATGCATGGCTAGACTCACATAATTGCAAAAGGAATCCCAGCCTCGGCATCTGTCTACATTGTCTTTAAAGGCCCTTCCAAACCACTGATGCTGAGACCTCCTGGTCTGGAAGGAAAATAAATTCAGTTCTTCAGGATGGAATATGGGGTCTGCTTGAACCTCCAACCCCAGTCACAAACTCCAAACTCTTTAGAGCTGAGCAAAAAGGGAAATGTGTCAAGTCAACCTCCTCATTCATATTAGGAAACCTGTGGCCCAGGCATGAGAAACTGGCCCAAAGTCACGCATTCAGGTGGACATGTGACCAGGGCTGGAAGCCATGCCTAAGGGTTTCCATATTTAGACTCTCCTTTCACACACCTTAAGTGGGGGTGATTATGGGCAGTGGGTTCCTCCTTTCTACTGAAAGGTGAATGTTGAGTATAGCTTCCATCAGCTTGAGAAATAGATAGGATGGTCTTAGGACCCAATTAGAAGACCCTGTGGTATACAGTCACCAAGGCAAAAGGCTTTTAACAAGATCTCCACAGCTGTGTCTCAGGAAGTATCATCAATACCTACTGTGGTTTTGACTATCTGACTGGCAATCTTACCCTGGTTTCTTCATTTGTAAAATAATACAGAGACCCTCTGCTCTTGCAAAGATGTTGGAAGATCGAATTAATGATTATGAGCATGTAGACTTTCACAAAAATTACTTTTAAATTTCACATGATGATTTTCAAAAAAAAACTGTTGTTATAATAACATGTCCAACAAATAAGGCTAAATATTGGGAGAGGTTTTTTAAAAGATGACAAATTCAATACGAATAAAACAATTTAATACAGTAAAAGTTCAAAAAGCATTCCACAGTTATGTTTGACATGCACAATTCTCCAATAGCAGATGCCCTCTTTAACAAATTTCTGACATGCTTCCAGTCCACTATATCATGGCCAACAAGTACAGCTGGTACCCTCCCCAACCAATTATGAAGATGCCAGAAGAAAAAAAAAAAAGAAGCTTGCATATTTAAGACAGGTGTTCAAAAGCTAAGCAAAATGTGTGTGAAATTTCTGGGGAAAGAGAACAGTGATGGTTAAGTGGCCTAAAGTGGGCAGACCGGGGTTCAGTTGGGAGGCAGCTGGTATACCACTCTGAGTTCCAATATGGCCCCAACATATTATTTTCTGGCTTGCTTTAACCAAGGGCAGGAATGCAACTGTTTTCATCTCCCCAACCACCCTATTCCCATTATCACAGAGGGGGATACACTGGAAGGGAGTATTGGGGAAATCTCTGGAAAAGGTACAAAAAATGCTTGAGCATTAATATCAACACCAGCGTTTTCACATCACCAACAGGAAAAATCTAGGATCTAAGTTTTGCTTCTCTAGTCTGATGGAACTAATCAGCCAAGACAGCTGGTTTTCCGGAGGGTATAAAAGGGAATCTCACAGGGAAAAGCAAGGCACCTGAAGTCAACATGGGCTATTAAAAAAAAAAAAAAAGGCAAATGAAATATAGACAGAAGACAGAGTATATACCAAAAGGAAGACAGTTAGGTCTTCGATCTGTTTAGAGTTTATTTCCTTAAAATATAAAAATGAGCTAATTTGTCTCAAAACTTGAATAATGGTCTATTCCTTCTACTCCTGATTTGTGATCTTGTTTCCGTCATATACAAAATTTAGATATATTAAAAAGAAACATATTGTGAAAGGCAATACTATTAACAGAGGAAATAAGGACAGGTATTTACCTTATAGTGAGAGAGACTTTATTAAACAAAATTCAGAATATATAATCATGAGAGAAAAAAATGAAACCAAAAAAGATTCCTGTGCTTCAAATGCCACTCAGTGTGAAGGCAATAATAAGAACAGCCTGGAAAATATTAATAAGGAATTACTACCTGGATATATGAAGCATTTCTGTAAATCATCTAGAGAAGATGAGAAACCCAATACAATATAGATAAAGGATAAGAACAGGTACCTCAGAGGGAATCCAAAAGGCTAATAATAGATGCTCAGACTTAGTAATCATTATTGTCATTATCTTATAAGCAAAATTAGAAAGTAGTCAAAACTAATGTTGGAAATAGAAGTGGTCGTAACTGCAGGGGCCTTTCTGGGAAGAATCTGGTAAAACTTAATGAAATTAAACATACACATAGAGATTCCCAATCATCCCATTCATTAGAAAAGCCCCTCTCCTGCGTCCATAGGGAACATTTGTGAGAGTTTCTACATCCACATTATTGTGACAGCACGAAGCTGGACCCACACCTACAGAATAGAAACGCAAAATGTGCTGTAAGTCTAGCCCAAAACATCCCGCAGCAGTATTGTACAGTAGAATAAAGTATTTAAAAAAAGAAGAAGTCATCAATCAGTTTTGCATAGAAACTAAAGAAAGATTTTAATCTTTCTAAAGATTTAATCGCCCTCTCAATTGAAAGGGCATCCTTTATATACACTGGTGAGAATACCTAGGCAAGAAAGGAAATGGGGATTGCAGTTCAAAAGGAAAAAAACTAAAATTAAAAGAGGCACTTTGCATGAATACTGAGGATATTACATATTCATTTCTGCATGCATTCACTTATTCATCTGCTAAATATATGCTGAGTGCCTGGTAAGCACACTAGGATTACCAAGGTAAATTCCTGCCCTCAGGCAACTTCATAAGAGTGAACTGAGAACAGAACTGATGACTGTGAGTAAATCAACTCTGGATTTCTATGATTCTAACAGAAATTGGAAATCTCCTTGGAAGAAAAGCTATGACAAACCTAGACAGCATATTAAAAAGCAGAGACATTATGTTGCTGGCAAAGTTCCGTCTAATCAAAGCGATGGCTTTTCCAGCAGTCATGTATGGATGTAAGAATTGGACTATAAAGAAGGCTGAGCACCAAAGAAGTGATGCTTTTGAACTGTGGTGTTGGAGAAGACTCTTGAGAGTCCCTTAGGCAGACCGGGGTTCAGTTGGGAGGCAGCTGGTATACCACTCTGAGTTCCAATATGGCCCCAACATATTATTTTCTGGCTTGCTTTAACCAAGGGCAGGAATGCAACTGTTTTCATCTCCCCAACCACCCTATTCCCATTATCACAGAGGGGGATACACTGGAAGGGAGTATTGGGGAAATCTCTGGAAAAGGTACAAAAAATGCTTGAGCATTAATATCAACACCAGTGTTTTCACATCACCAACAGGAAAAATCTAGGATCTAAGTTTTGCTTCTCTAGTCTGATGGAACTAATCAGCCAAGACAGCTGGTTTTCCGGAGGGTATAAAAGGGAATCTCACAGGGAAAAGCAAGGCACCTGAAGTCAACATGGGCTATTAAAAAAAAAAAAGGCAAATGAAATATAGACAGAAGACAGAGTATATACCAAAAGGAAGACAGTTAGGTCTTCGATCTGTTTAGAGTTTATTTCCTTAAAATATAAAAATGAGCTAATTTGTCTCAAAACTTGAATAATGGTCTATTCCTTCTACTCCTGATTTGTGATCTTGTTTCCGTCATATACAAAATTTAGATATATTAAAAAGAAACATATTGTGAAAGGCAATACTATTAACAGAGGAAATAAGGACAGGTATTTACCTTATAGTGAGAGAGACTTTATTAAACAAAATTCAGAATATATAAATCATGAGAGAAAAAAATGAAACCAAAAAAGATTCCTGTGCTTCAAATGCCACTCAGTGTGAAGGCAATAATAAGAACAGCCTGGAAAATATTAATAAGGAATTACTACCTGGATATATGAAGCATTTCTGTAAATCATCTAGAGAAGATGAGAAACCCAATACAATATAGATAAAGGATAAGAACAGGTACCTCAGAGGGAATCCAAAAGGCTAATAATAGATGCTCAGACTTAGTAATCATTATTGTCATTATCTTATAAGCAAAATTAGAAAGTAGTCAAAACTAATGTTGGAAATAGAAGTGGTCGTAACTGCAGGGGCCTTTCTGGGAAGAATCTGGTAAAACTTAATGAAATTAAACATACACATAGAGATTCCCAATCATCCCATTCATTAGAAAAGCCCCTCTCCTGCGTCCATAGGGAACATTTGTGAGAGTTTCTACATCCACATTATTGTGACAGCACGAAGCTGGACCCACACCTACAGAATAGAAACGCAAAATGTGCTGTAAGTCTAGCCCAAAACATCCCGCAGCAGTATTGTACAGTAGAATAAAGTATTTAAAAAAAGAAGAAGTCATCAATCAGTTTTGCATAGAAACTAAAGAAAGATTTTAATCTTTCTAAAGATTTAATCGCCCTCTCAATTGAAAGGGCATCCTTTATATACACTGGTGAGAATACCTAGGCAAGAAAGGAAATGGGGATTGCAGTTCAAAAGGAAAAAAACTAAAATTAAAAGAGGCACTTTGCATGAATACTGAGGATATTACATATTCATTTCTGCATGCATTCACTTATTCATCTGCTAAATATATGCTGAGTGCCTGGTAAGCACACTAGGATTACCAAGGTAAATTCCTGCCCTCAGGCAACTTCATAAGAGTGAACTGAGAACAGAACTGATGACTGTGAGTAAATCAACTCTGGATTTCTATGATTCTAACAGAAATTGGAAATCTCCTTGGAAGAAAAGCTATGACAAACCTAGACAGCATATTAAAAAGCAGAGACATTATGTTGCTGGCAAAGTTCCGTCTAATCAAAGCGATGGCTTTTCCAGCAGTCATGTATGGATGTAAGAATTGGACTATAAAGAAGGCTGAGCACCAAAGAAGTGATGCTTTTGAACTGTGGTGTTGGAGAAGACTCTTGAGAGTCCCTTGGACTGCAAGGAGACCCAACCAATCAATCCTAAAGGAAATCAGTCCTGATTATTCATTGGAAGGACTGATGCTGAAGATGAAACGCCAATACTTTGGCCCCCTGATGTGAAGAACTGACTCATTGGAAAAACCCTGATGCTGGGAAAGATTGAAGGCAGGAGGAGAAAGGGATGACAGAAGATGAGATGGTTGGGTGGCATCACCAACTTGATGGATATGAGTTTGAGCAAGCTCCAGGAAAGCCTGGTGTGCTGCATCCATGGGGTTGCAGAGTCAGACATGACTGAATGGAAATTGAAATAGCTGTGAAAATTATGACATGATGGTACTGACATTATATTTGAAGAGACATAGCCTAAGTTTAATAATTCCCAAACCTCACTAGCATATCATTTAAAGGAAGTAAATTTAGGCAAACTGTATTTTGGTGCTTGGTGTTTCCTCTGGAAGACATTTGAGACTGCCTGGGCTTCCCAGGTGGCTCAGAGGTAAAGAAACTGCCTGCCAATACAGGAGACACAAAAGACGCAGGTTTGATCCTGGGTTGGGAAGATCCCCTAGAGGAGGAAATGACAACCCACACCAGTATTCTTGCCTGGAGAATCCCATGGACAGAGAGCCTGGTGGGCTACAGTCTATGGGGTTGCAAAGAGTCAGACACGACTGAGAAACTGGACACACACTCGTGCATCATAGCAAAGAAATTCCCTGTGGGAGGACCTCAACTTATCTGGTGCCCAGCAGCATTTCTCATGCCCTGCTCTGTCCCCTAGATGTACAAAGCACTCATATGGCAGATTTAGAAAAGAAACAAAACACCATCTGATTAGTCCTATTTTCTTAGTTTATCACTCATTGAGGTTTTCTCCTGGAGCCTAAATATAGCCCAGCCTCCAGTGCTGTACTGGACTCTGTTTCCTGTGAAGGGATCTGCCTCTAATCCAGGTGGCCAAAGGCAAAAAGCTGATTCCATCTGAAAAGCGAGAGTGCTGGTCAGTGCAAAATGGGTGTTCACCCAAGTTCTTCCTACCCTGGGTCCTTCCTTCAAGATTAATCAGAAGAAATGAGTTTTGATGAAATCTTATTATGCAGTCTGCATTTTCAGGACAAAGCAATAGCTTTGCAGCCTCAGAAAGTAGCACAGAACTGTAGTGTGGTGCTTACAAGCAGTGGAGGTGGTGCGGTTGAGGAATAAAGAGGAAATTGCAATATCCCCCAGAGACAGCACCTAACCTCAAGTTCGGGGATCAGATATTTCAGCCTTACAGATCCTTCTCAGAAATTCAATTTCTCATGAAAAGGACTTATTTCCTTTAAGACTGTGCCACTTGCCATTTCTTAAACACTAAACATCCTAGATCCCTCATTCATCTCAGGCTCTCACTTTCTCTTCCCAGCACATCTTTCTGCTTCATCTGGATAGGAGACACAATCAAATACACTCAAATTATGGGTGATAGCTGAGGCTGAAGGGAGGGAGAAATTTCCGGAACAAGACATGGACACTTTCTCAGGGTCAGTGCCCAGGCACTTAAAAACCTTCAGACACAAGGTTTTTGAAACATAATACTCTCCAGTGTTGGCAAAGGTACAAAGAAGTGAGCCTGTCACAGCGCTTGGCAATGCATTTCAAGGACTTTCTATATGTCCATAACCTCTGACCAGTAATTGCTCTTCTGGGAATTTATACATAGGGAATTATCAGAAATATGGGCAAAGACTGACATTTAGGAATACCTAATGCAACATTTTGCTTGTGGCCCACATTGGAGGACTTCCTGTCTTCTGAAAATTAAATAAAATTATCCTAAAACTCTGTCTTATATGCTATGGAAATTCCAATGTCTTCCTCAAGATTTCTGATAATTTTCAGGGCTTCAGTTTTAAGCTCCTATGATGACTGAACCCCAAATCTTCCCAATATTAATCTAAATTCAGAGTTTTATGCCAACTGAGGTTGGGGATTCAGTCCTTTTTTTAAACTTTCTCTCAAAAACAAACATGTGGAATTTGTACATGTTTCAGTGTTTAGAGAGGAATCAGGAAAACTGAGAGAATACAGATACAGGAATACAAAGATTTTAACTCTGAAAATTTAAAAATTTTCCATTCTCAAAAAGTTCCTTCAGCCTTCCAGACTTTTGATTCAATGCCACCCTTTGCAATGTTGCTCACTGTTTTTCTTGTTTTAATAATTTTATTTCTCTACTTGCCCCCAAGCTCAAATTTCATCTAACACTATAAACAGAGCAATGTAGTCTCTCTGTTTTCAGATAGATCTTGTTCTTGCCATCTTCAAATAGATCATGTTCTCATGACCACACCAAAAGGGTTATTGAGGTATTTCCTAAAAAGAGCCAGTTATAAAGAATTTCTTTCTTAATAAGGACATGCAGAGAGTAAGCTCCTCTCTCTGTCAGCTGATAACATCATGCTTTCATGTGATGTCTGGAACCACGGCAGTCATTTTGTAGCCATGAGGAGAAAATATAAGGGCCAGAATGGAAGAGTAGGAAGGGTCTGGAGCTCTAATAATATTACTGAACTGCAAAATTAGCCCTCAGAGGAATTACCACCAAAATCTTCTTGCAAGAAATAGTAAACATTCCTTTCTTATCATTGAAAACATTTTTATATAAGTGTATCAACTCAATTTTTACACTATTCACCCAAAGATAGTTTCAGATCCCACACTCTAAGGACTCAGCCCCACAAGATTGCTCCCGTTACCCCAGTAATGCCATTTCAGACACCAGTTTCAACCTCTGGTTATCACCTGTGCTTCTGACCAACTGGCGACAGATAGAAGGTTCAAACCACCTCATCCTTCAGTTCAATTAATTTGCTAGAACAGCTCCAAGAACTCAGAGAAACACTTCAACTTAGGAGCTCTCCCAAATCCCTACTATGTGGCAAAAAGCAAAGAGGAACTAAAGAGCCTCTTGATGAAACTGTAAGAGAAGAGTGAAAAAGCTGGTTTAAAACTCAGCATTCAAAAAACTAAGATTATGGCATCCAGTCCCATCAATTTATGGTAAATAGATGGGGAAACAATGGAAAAAGTGAGAGACTTTATTTTCTTGGGCTCCAAAATCACTATAGCCATGAAATTAAAAGACTCTTGCTCCTTGAAATAAAAGATATGACAAGCCTAGAGAGCATATTGAAAAGCAGAGACATTACTTTGCCAACAAAAGTCTGTCTTGTCAAAGCTATGGTTTTTCCTGTGGTCATGTATGGATGTGAGATTTGGAGTATAAAGAAAGCTGAGTGCCAAAGAATCAATGCTTTTGAACTGTGGTGTTGAAGACTCTTGAGAGTCCCTTGGACTGAAAGGTGATCAAACCAGTCCATCCTAAAGGAAATCAGTCCTGAATATTCCTTGGAAGGACTGATGCTGAAGCTGAAACTCCAATACTTTGGCCACCTGATGCAAAAAACTGACTCATTAGAAAAGACCATGATGCTGAGAAACATTGAAGGCAGGAGGAGAGGGGGATGACAGAGGATGAGATGGTTCGATGGCATCACTGACTTGATGCACATGAGTTTGAGCAAGTTCCAGCAGTTGGTAATGGGCAGGGAAGCCTGGCCTGCAGCAGTCTATGGGGTCGCAAAGAGTCAGACACAACTAAGCAACTGAACTGAACTGATAGGCTTACTCACATAGGCATGATCAATTATGACTCCATTTGCAGCCCCTCCACTCTCTCTGGATAAGCTGAGAGTGAGGCTACAGCTAAAACCATGGGGCATATAGATAGATAGATAAATAGATAGATAGATATAGATATAGATATATTTCCTATTATCTCTCAAAAGTATGGTTTCACTTACAGCCAAAGTCATCTTTAACACATGGTAGATCAAACTCTTAGCATCTCTACACCTCAGTTTTCCCATCTTTACTACTGATATAATAATAGCAATTTATTATATTAAATTCATG
>SJYC01104259.1:0-15789 GCA_006408675.1 Madoqua kirkii | reverse complement strand
GAACTCCAAGAGATGGTGATGGACAGGGAGGCCTGGCGTGCTGCAATTCATGGGGTCACAAAGAGTCAGACATAACTGAGCAACTGAACTGAACTGAACTAAACTGTGATATTTCTCAGAGGCCTCACCCCCTGAATACTCCCAAGGACAGTCCCCTTATTTCAGGCTGGGAGACAGAATGTGTGTGACACAAAAGACTTTTTCTCATTTTGCATGAAGCAAGTTTGGTTATAAGGGCAATATTCCACCTGTCTGCTGCATAATCCACTGCTTTCTGGACACTCTGTCCATGGAATCCTCCAGGCAAGAACACTGGAGTAGGTTGCCATTCCCTTCTCCAGGGGATCTTTCTGTTACCGGGATCGAATCCCAGTCTCTTGCTCTGCAGTAGGTTCTTTACCACCTGAGCCACCTGGGAAGCTGATATTTAATTTTAAAGAGAAATTATTTATAAGAAAAATATTTATAAGTGGAATTGTTAAGAAATTCTAGGTCATGAAAAGTGACCCTCCTGCAAACTTTCAAACTAATTTTGTTTTCCAGTTTTTCAAATCCTGGGGAAAATATTCAAAATTTATATTGTATTTCTTATCTGTTTACCCAAGAGAGTCCTTTACTTAGTATGCTACCATTTCTTTACCTGTAAAATTCAGATGCTATCACTGAGAATTTCATAAGTGGAATAATATAAAGCAATTTTGAGTCACTTTTTTCCTTGTACCCTGCTGGGCGGATACTCAACCTTAAAGAATCAGGATATCAGTATTAGGTATCTAAGAGCTTGGAATACTGCAAGTTAACTCTGTCGGCATTTAGGGTCCTAAACTGGGTGATTCTGGAACAATGTGAAAGGAGTCTGTATGTCCTTGTGGAAGCAGCTAGACTTAAAGCGGTAAGGTGATGTCTCCCAGTCTTACCTCCTTAGCGCTGCTCCTATATTAACCTGGAATTAAAAAATAAGAGGGTGAGATCGGATGAATTGAGAAAGCAGCATTGATATATATATACACTACCATGTATAAAGTAGATGGCTGGTGGGAAGGGGCACAGGGAGCTCATCTCGTTGCTCTGTGATGACATAGATGGATCAGATGAGGGTGGAAAGGTGAAAGAGTGTAGCTCAAGATGGAGGGGATACATGTATACATACAGCTGATTTACTTCATGGTATGGCAGAAACTAACACAACATTGGAAAGCAATTATACTCCAATTAAAAACAAATTTTAAAAAATTAAAACTTAGAAGATAGAACATAAAACAGTCATTTTGTGAAAAGAGTCTTTCCTACTTTGTGTGTGTGTGTGTGTGTGTGTGTGTGTGTGTGTGTGTTTTGAGGAATATGTGTAGAAGAGCAACTGACAACATGATATCCTCTTGTACTACCTCTCTATAGTTGTGTTACTCAAAGTGTGGTCTGTGGTCCAGGGCTAGATGGCGAACTATTTGTCAGTAATCGGCAGTGAGAGAAACAGAGACATTAAAAGCAAATGTGTCACGACTTCACTGATGGTCCAGTGGTTAAGACTCTGAGCTCTCAATGTAGGTGGCCTGGGTTTGATCCTGCATCAGGGAACTAGGCCCCACATGCTGCAACTAAGACCCAATGCAACCAAATAAATATGTTTTTTAAGAAAAGCAAATATGTCAATTCTTGGATAGCAATTTGACATTCCACAATTTCCATCCAGTAGCCTGTGGACTCAGCCCTTTTGAACAGCATACAAACTAGTCTGGGTATTATCAGATTTGGTGGTAAATCACAAGTGTTCAGATTGTACTCAGTCATGTGAATAGGATATATCTATCTGTGACAGATGAGAAACCAAAAATGCTAGATAGGTGACTCATAGATAGAAAGAACAAATAGGCCCTTTACCACAGACAGTGAGAAGCACAGTATTATTTTAATCACCAAACTCATAAACTACCCACTCATTGTCCATCCTACTAGGTTGAATGTATGTTCCATGAGGGCAGGAACTATGTCTACCTTCTTCTGTGCTCTGTTACCAGAACCTAATACTGCAATTCCTGATTTGTTGAATGAATGAATGAGGGATGTTTAGGGTTCCACCTTCCTCTCAGGTTTGGCAGCCATAAGATATCACAGCAACTACATTTCTATGTCAAGTCTAGAAAGGATTACTCAAACCTCTCACTCTCCTTACTTATCCACTCCTTAATGTCAAAATGTGACAGAAGATTCTGGAATACATCTCCAAATGCATAAGTCAGGTCTCTAGATAAATAGGATTTCCTCCATAGAATTCATCTTAACACTACCTTTTCAGGGTCACTGCTCTTCCAAAAGCCAGGGCAACTGATATTTCTTATTATAAGTACTTGCTGCTTGGAAGTCATCAGTGTCTCATAAACATGCCATGGTTCCTAACAAAATTTAGAAAGTAAGCAAGACTAAAGTTTTAGGATTCCTGGCAATATCCCAAAAAACCACAGAAGTCATGGCCTTGTTTCCCTAGAGGACGCAGGAAAGACAGACAACACTCACCATCATCAAAAATATCATAATATTTTGACTAAAAATACATTTTGTTGAAGAAATATATTTTTGTAGTAGAAAGTGAAAAGCATTAGGCCAGAACCCACAGCAGCTCCCACTTGAGGGTGCTGCAGCCCCTCAATGGGACATGGATGGTATGGATGTTCCCATTATCACTGTATACAGTCCCACCAAGTGGAAATGCCACAAAACCATCTCTTCTTTATGCTCAAAGATTGTGTGGGTCAACAAGTCAGAAGGAGTACAGTTTTGGTGTGTATTCCGCAACATCGACGATCTCTGCTAGGAAGAGTCAAATAGCTGAAAAGTTCTCACATATCTGTGGGCCGGAATCACATGGCGACTTCTTCATTCACATGTTTGGTATCTGGGCCAAAAGGACACAAAGGCTGGGATTGCTGACCAACCCAACAACATATATATATAGATCCTGCATTTTATATACATGTGTATATATATATATATATATATATATACACACATACCACTTCTCTATAAATTGATTGGGTCTCACCTCATAGCACCCTTGGGGAAGTCACATGTTGTCTCAAGCCTCCAAGATGAAGATTTCTTGCAGACAAGGGAAAGCTACATGGCCTTTTAGGACCACACCTCAGAAGTCACACAGTATCACTTTTCCTATATTATATTGGTCAAATAGCTCAGTTGGTAAAGAATCTGCCTGCAGTGCAGGAGACCCGGGTTTGATCCCTGTGTTGGGAAGATCCCCTGGAGAAGAAAATGGCAACTCATTCCAGTATCCTTGCCTGGAAATTCCTTTTCAATAGTGACTAACATACACACACACATCGGTCAAATTGGGCACAGGTACACCCAGATTCAAGGGGAGGTAACATATGCTCCACCTCTTGTTAGGAGAGGTGTGAAGAAATGAACAGTCATATCTTAAAACCTCTCCAGTGCAGAAAATTTCTGGAGCCAGGGATGCTAAGGATACTACAAAGCATCTGAGAATTTTGCATCTCTACAAACTGTCCTTCTGAAATGCCAGCAGTACCCCTGTCTATAAACACTAGATCCTTGGATTCAGAGAAACCAGAAAGAAGTCATTTAGTCCAAGAATAAGATCATCTATTAAAAAAAAAAAAGTCAAGGGGGGCGGGGGGAGGAATATTTGAAGGGCAGAAATTAGACTCCAGATCTCTTTCTTCCAAGGTAGATAGTCCTAAGCATCTTCTTATGACAACATGCTTTCTTCAAGTAAATCTGTTCTAAAATTCCTAGTGTGTAAAATTTAACAACAGATGTTAAAACTGTTAGCAAAAAACATGATGAGTAACGGGATACTGACATGGTCCCATAGTCTCTGCTCACACATTTACTAATTAATAGAGAAAAAGTATAACCTTGCATTGGAAACGCTGGTGGATAACACCTTTCTCCAATGATCCAAGTGACAAATGGGTATCAGTAGACTCCTGATATAAGGCACTAAGAAGGCACAGCATCCTTTTATGACATTCCTGCTCAGATATATTACATAACCTGAATCAAATCACGTTTTAGGAACATCCTGTAAATAACTGGGCTATGTTTTTCCCAAAAGTGCAAAATCATAAAAGATCGTATCCTTACTCTCAAATAATCCAGATAAAAAGATGATATTCATAGACACACACATAATAGAGGAGAAAGAGAAAATAAATGAACACAGCAGGCAGTAAATCTGAAAAGGGGGTTTGCAGAAGTTCCTGTACTACTCTTGTGACTTCTTTATAAGTTCTGTATAATTTTAGAATTATATCAAAATCAAAAGTTACACAATCAGCAACCATAACAAAACATTTAAGGGTGAGTTTGTTGATGGTGTGTTCTCCCAGCCTCTGCAATGAATTCCATTTCTTAACTTTCCAGGAGTCACAGTTTAAACAGACCACAAGGTCTTGAGGTCTGCTCTCACTCAAGCTCCGTCTAGTCTTCAGGGAGTAGATCGAGGCTTTGCGGGGAGATGTCAACCAGAATATTTCAGGGCACAAATTGGCCTTTTGGTTAGGTTGTAGGAAAGCTGGTATAACAAAGAGACCCAAAATCCAGAAGTTTCAGTAAAAGAGAATTTCATTTCTCTCTCATTCAACAGTCCAGGGAGTTGACGTGACTCTGCCATCCTCAATCAGAAGCTTCCATTTTCAGGTTCAAGGGAGCAGCTTTGATGGCCACTTCCTAATCAGATGGGAGGGGAAAGAAGGGGAGAAAAGGGCAGAGTTTCATTATAAAACTCAGTTTGGAAGTTTACCTACATCACTTCTATCATCATCACTTGCTAGATCAAAATTTAATCATAGGCCACAGCTAGACTATAGGGAAGCTGAGTAATCAAGCTCTGTCTCTGTAGGTGTGGACATACTCCCAGCTAAAACTCAGAGTAGGGTAATGTTCTATTACGAAGAAGCCGAGAGTGAGAAGGGATCATGGTAGGTAATTTGATCCCCTGCCCAGGGAACAGAGACTGGGGGCTTCTACAGGACCAGGAGATATCTCAGTCATGTTTCCAACAGGGGTATGAGTTTCAGGAGTAGGTGGGAAATTCATGGATGAAATTGGTCTTCCAAAATAGAGATTGTCCAGTTTGATGTCCATCTGAGACACTGTTATTTGAGTAGCTGTTAGATTTCCAGACTAAAGGTGCTTTATTCTAGAGACAAAGACCAACATTTTTCTAGCCATAGAGAGAATTGTCTTATCAAATTTATTTTTATTCTGTGGACAAAATAAAATATTTTTGTACAAATTGGACTTCATCCATGCCCACATTCATATCCACATGCACACACACACGTGCACACTTGCAGACATGGTATATGAAGTCACTCTGGAGTGCTCCCTGAGTCCTCTCTTAGTGACTCCATTGATTGGGAATGTGAGGTATATTTACACTGTCAACTCTCACTTACATTTTATGGTCACTAAATGGCTGTCATAAAATAACGGGCAAATTATCCAACATTGCTTTTGAAGGGACCATGTCTTGACTTGTCAAATTTATCAGTGGCTGAACTGCTTTACAGGTATCTGAAAAAAATAACTTATCCCAGAACAGGCAAGCTAACACATCTGTATTCTAGTTGATTAAAGCTCTATTTAATTTTTGAGGGTTTTCCCTCAAAGTAGCATTCAAAATGTCACTTTCTCTTTCCTCCTTTCCTCTCATATCTCTGTTGGACGCAGACATTTGCATGGGCAGACTGCAACGTGCTCTGCTTTTTCTTTTCAGCTTCACTGTGCCCCTAGGGAGGCAGAGAGGAAGTTAACAAGGGTGTATGAGGATACCGTCTGATTTATTAGAACAGCCAGTCTGCCATGTTAAGCCAAGTTCTGGAGATATGAGGACCACCGAGGAACATTAGGCATTTATCATCATCACAAAGCCTAAAGACAGGAACACACGTACATCAGGAAACCACAGATCCTAAAGCTCCCAAAGTGCCACAGAGAGGATTTGAAATTCACCCTGGTTTCCCCAGAACCTCCCTGCTCACCCTGCCTGTGCCCCAGGTCTGGAGGAGGAGCTGACCCCTCCTTCCTCCTGGTGACTCACCCAAATGCCCAGCTAGGATCTCCTTGGCTCCCATCACAGTCTCTTCAGCCATCCCTTCCATACCTGCCTGGTCACAGCCCTAGACCAAAGACTCTCAGAAAGGCTGCCAACCTTAGCTTGTTGGCAAACCTCTCAATGCCAAGAGCAGGAGCATTTTCAGACTTTATTGCAGCTCCATGGCTTTAACAACCCACAGTCACTTGGCTTTTCAACCCCTCAACCGCAACCAGGGACTGTCACTGAGAGCAATATCCAGGGACTTGCCTGATGGTTCATTGGTTAAGACTTTGCCTTCCAATGCAGAGATATGGGTTTGATTCCTGATTGGGGAGCTAAGATCCCACGTGCCTCCTGGCCAAAGCAACAAAACATAAAAAAGAAACAATACTGTAACAAATACAATAAAGACTTTAAAAATGGCCCCACATCAAAAAAAATAGATAAGTAAAAGTAAATAATAAAAAGAAAATAATATCCATATCTAGAGGGTCTCATCCAAATGTCATAGGTAGGTCAACCTGATGATTACAAGTGTACATTTAAGTATGAGCTCCTGGGTTTGTGTCTTGTCTCTGTTGCTTGTAAACTTTGACCCAGGCAAAGGATACCTCTCTCTGCTGCAGTTTCCACACAGTTTCCATCTGTGTCGACCTGATGGATACTACTTCCTATATCACAGGATAAAGTTAAGTGAGTTAATACATATAAGTCACTTAGAAACATGCCTGACATATTGAAGGCTCAATAAACGTTAGCTATTCCCATTACTATTATTGTTACTATCATAGAATCTGACAATTAGAAGATCATTAATGGCCTTGTCCAAAGTAATTTCAGTAAACCAACGAAGATATATAAACCAGTGTGATGGGGAAAGATGAGTGAATGGGGTGGAGAGAAAGTGGAAACATGGGATTTTTGTCAAGAAAAGAAGAGATACGAGGTGGCAACTAAGAAAGATGGCAGGGTCAATAAAAAATTGATCCATCCTTTAACCATAAAATACCTTGGCAGAAAAATTGTTATAAAGCTTTGGTAATTCTGATAAATTGGTACAAATTACAGTCAATCTATTAACAATAGGGAAACAAGTGAAGTACTTAAAAGTTTACCAAGTATTCTATGTTTATCTCACTTGATTCTTAAGTCTGAGACTACAGAGGCCACCCTTGACCCCACTTTATACAAGAAGATTCAAGTCTCAGGTGAAATACCTTGTCCCAAGCCACACATCCATTCTGGCCACCCTTGTCTCTCATCTCTAAATTCTTAATATTCAGAAGTACTATTTATTATCCCTATTTTCATATAGCTCAGAGAATCTCTATTAATGAGACTTAGTATATTTTCTTAGCTCAAAATTAGATAACTGCTATAAACTGCTGAGAACCTGCTTGCCCAAGCTTCTCACTCAGGATAAGCCTTATAACAGAATCTTCTGCATTATTCCTTTTGGTCAGCCAGGGGTCAATTGAGCAGGTGTACATGCTGACACTCAGACACCTGTCCAGAACCCCAAACATCTTCCTCTTCTGCTGATCTCCTTCCTTAACATTGGGCCACCAACATACACACACATACACAAACACATACACACACACACATACTCACATACACACACACACAAACACACACACACACACACACACACACACATTCCTGAGCCGAGGGTGAAAGTCCCTCCTTTAACTCCAAAACACTAACCACCAGGGTGCTCACTCAGGACTGAATTGCCACCACTGGTAAGTTGCTAGTCTGCACACATATCTCATCTCTCTTGTATTCTGAGTTGAGTGTAGCTCCACCTCTTTACAGTCCTCAACAGGCCTTGCACCTGCCATGAGATGTTTTGCTCCCTCCTTCTGGTTCCTCTGCTGGTTTGTATAAAGCCCCAGTGACTTAACAGTGCATATTCTCTTTATGTGTGTGTGTTCAGTCATGTCTGACTCCTTGTGACCCCATGAACTGTAGACTACCAGGTTCCTCTGTCCATGGGATTTCCCAGGCAAAAATTCTGGATAGGTTGACACTTCCTACTCCAGAGGATCTTCCAGATCCAGGATCAAACTCAGATCTCCTGTATTGGCAGGCAGATTCTTTACCATTAGCTCTACCTGGGAAACCTGTGTTCTTTTTGGTGTTGCTTTTCCTTACGACTCCCTGGGGCCTCACTGTCTAAATGGAAGAGGTTCTGTGCTGATAGACAACACTGACCAAGATAAAGTTGGCAGTGACCGGTGTTTGCAAGGTCACTCTGGGGACCAATCCAGCTGAGCACAGCAGGGGATCCCAGCTGCCCTAGAGGCCCTCCCACTTCCAAATGGTGCCTGACACTCGCTCACCCAGGACTCTGGCTCATCAATCGTGGCACGTCACAAAGCACTTCATGCTCCCTGCTCCTTCTTCATCCATGACAGAGCTGCTGTTTCAAAGTTCTCCTTGGATAGTTAAAGCATTTCAAACATTTTGTTGCGAAGAGGTTTGGCCCTTTATTTTGCATTCCTCTAGTCACAAGCAGCAGCTTTAGAACTGCTTTTAAACATAGTGGGGAGCAGGAAGGTTTGTAAAATATGGAGCTTGCATTAAACAAATCCTGTAAATGTAATTTCCTTTATTAGGAAAGGGAAAGATGTCACAGAGGTAAGAAGAAGATGTACCAATTACCTATGCTGCTGTAACAAAGAATGACAAATGTAGCAGGTTAAAAAAAATGTAAACCAGGGACTTCCCTGGTGATCCAGTGGTTAAGAGCTCACCTTCCAAGGCAGGGAGTGTGGGTTAAATCCCTGGTCAGGAAGATCACACATGCCTCATGGCCCAAAAACCAAAATATAAAACAGAGGCAATACTGTAATAAATTCAATAAAGTCTTTTAAAAGGATCCACATCCAAAAAAAAAAACTTGAAAAGAACCACACAAACTTATTATCTTGCAGTTTGGAGGTCAGAAGTCTGAGGCATATCTCTCAAGGCTAAAATCAAGGTGTAGTCAGGACTGCATTTCTTTACAGTGAGAATTCCTTTTTCTTGCCTTTTCCAGCTTCTAGAGGATACTCACAGTTCTTTGCTTATGGTCCTTTCCATACTCAGAGCTGACAATGGCAGGTTGAATCCTTCTGACTGAATTATTCTGAGCTTCTCCAGGTTCATAATTCCTTTCAACTCACTCTCTCCCATTTTTAAGGACACTTCTGGTTGCATCAGGCCCACCAGGAAAATCTTCCTATTATTTTTAAGATACAGTAATGAGCAACATTAATTTCATCTGCAACCTTATCTTCCCTTTGTAACCTAATATATTCACAAGTTCTAAGGATTAGGATACAGACATTTATAGGGGAGGGGAGGCATTAGTAAAACCCACCACAACAGATATCATTGGAGCTATGCTCAGTTCACAGTTTAGTGATGCTGGTATTGAACTCTGAAATTTGGAAGACAATTTCAGGGTAGCCTGAACCATCCCCACAACCTGCCAGCCTCCCACATCTAAAATGGATCTGCCGAGGTGCTAGCCACACACAGGCTAGTTAAGACTCAGGTCCCCGGGATGCAAGCAGTGTCCTCTGTGATGCAGAGTTCTGATGACTCATCTTTGTAGAATTCATGGAAGTGCAAGCTCTTTGAGCTGCTCTCCATTAACCAACTGTTTAATAAATCCCCTCCATGTCTTGGTGAATCATATTGACTGATGACACAGCATGCTGAAGCTCTCTGCTAGTTGGCTAATTTCTGATATATATTCACACTGTCACTTCCAACAATCGAGTGGGATGTGCAGCCATGTCAGCTGTGATTGTGTCCCAACCATTCATGCCTGAATGTATGCTCTTGTAATGATGTAGTTTAATTAAACGTCACATAAACCAATAGAAGACAAACATGAAAAGAGAGGGTTTTTTTTTTTAATGTATACCAAGTAGAATGCCTTACAAAGACTGGATAAAGATGAGTCATTTCAAAAAAAGAAGAGACAGGCAATTAGAAGGTAAAACAACTGTTAGAGAGAGAAAATATAATCAGGAAAATCAAGGATTTTGCTGAAAAGCAGAAGTGGAGCCAAAAGTGAGAACTAGCTACAGTCTTATAAGAAGGAGGCGGAAGTGGAATATGGTAAAGACAAGGTGGGAGAAAGCCTTGCTGATAAAAAAGCAGTGTTAAGTGAACAGACCTCGCTTGCACTGGCTGAAGAGTGGGTGAGTTAGGGGAAGCCACTGACTGCGGCTGCCCACCCTGGCCAGGCGCCACAGTAACCACTGGCATGAGCTGTTTTACAACAGGAGGTCCTGGTAAGGAACATGGAACTAATAAGCCACCACCAACCAGAAGAGTTTGGAAAAGGTAAAAAGGAGACACCACATGTCCAACCACCTCTCAAAATCCTTCCTGCTGGCATCCGTCTTGGCTGAGCAATGCGTATACCACCAGGAAGGACTCTGCATCAGAGTGATTGGCCAAAGACAACCCGTAAACTAATCCTATCATCATAAAACCTGAGACAGTAAGTCACGTTGGCAGAGCGGTTCTCCTGGGTTCCCTTACCCTGGGGTCTCTGCTCAGGCACCCTTTGCAATTAAATCTCTTGTTTTGTCAACTTTTGTGTCTCCTCAGACAATTGATTTCTGAGTGTTAGACGAGAACCCACTCTCGGGTCCTGAAAGGGGTCCCCCTTCCTGCAATAGGTGGGTTAGGTTGACTAATGTGAACTTCCTGTGTCATCCACCTGAGGATGGATTTGAGGATGATTCGAGAAGTGCTGGGCAGATATGAGGATTACTTCTGTAAGGGTGAAGAGGACAGCAGCTTCTCCATCACAGCAGTTGCTGTTTCCCCAAATCCTCCTGCCTTTCTGCCCAGAACTAGTAGGAGTATAGGAAACCCCTTCTGTCTGAATAAAATCTGTCAACCTCTGCATGATCCCAGGCTGACAGATCAAGCCATTGAAATAATGCTTCTCTGAAAAACTACTTCCAGCAAGTCCCAGCCCTTTGCTTGGTGACCTTACCCTTTGGAAGACAGTTATTAATTGGGGAAATATTGAAGTGCATCTGATGACAGATCTTCTGACCTCATCCTCTGTCTTGCTCTTGAGCACATCTAAAGAAGAGGATAAATACTTTCTTTAGTCACCATCTTAAGCCTCCATGGGTCTTGTGCCTGTACATGAAATCTGGGTCCTAAATGAATTCAAGACAGTGGAAGGAGACAATCCAGAAGCCCTGGCTACACATTTCTTCTGCTTTTCCTTTTCTGTGGGTTTTCTACCAGTTAGAATGCAGAGTCTGCTTTCAGTGACACTAGGGTCTATGGCTGCTCTAAAAGAAAGAGTTGAGTCATGGAATGAGAGAGAATCCTGGTACATGTGTGCAAATGCCATGCAAAACATATGGAACCTAGGTTCCTAACCCTTGGTCATCTCTAGCCCTCAAGGAGCAAAGCAATGTAATTGTTTGTAGATGGGTCAAGAAGCAGATATTTATGGTAATGACAACCCATACGCGAGACAGCAAAAGAGACACAGATATAAAGAACACACTTGTGGACTCTGTGGGAAAAGGCAAGGGTGGGATGATTTGAGAAAATAGCATTGAAACATGTATATTACCATATGTGAAATAGATGGCCAGTCCAGGTTCAATGCATGAAACAGGGCACTCAAAGCCGGGGTACTGGGACAACCCAGATGTATGGGATGGGGAGGGAGGTGAGAGGGGGATTTGGGATGGGGGACACATGTATACCCGTGGCTGATTCATGTCAATTCATGGCAAAAACCACCACAATATTATAATGCAATTACCCACCAATTAAAATAAATATTTTTTTAAAAGAAACAGATATTTAATATAGTTTCAAAAGAAAATAAATCAATAGACAAAACTAAAATAAGGTAATTGAAGATTGAAAGGAAAAGAAAGTTGCGTGACAAAAATACATCATATACTAAGCAAATCAACAAATGGTATTTTAAGTTGATAAATCATACCTAAATTATTAATACCATTAGAAGCATTAAAAAATGAAACAGTTAAAAGGAGGTGTGGGACAGGGAAAGAACTGTTTCTTTCCATTGGATATTCCATTGGATACTTTTCAGAAAGTGAAGAACTAAACAGCCTCTTGATGAAAGTGAAGGAGGAGAGTGAAAATTTTGGCTTTAAACTCAACATTCAGAAAATTAATATCATGGTATCCAGTCCCATAATGTCATGGCAAATAGATGGGGAACAATGGAAACAAGGAGAGACTTTAATTTGGGGGGCTCCAAAATCACTGTAGTTGTTGACTGCAGCCATGAAATTACAAGATGCTTGCTCCTTGGAAGAAAAGCTATGACCAAACTAGACAGCATATTAAAAAGCAGACACATTACTTTGCCAACAAAGGTCTGTCTAGTCAAAGCTATCGTTTTTCCAGTAGTCATGTATGGATGTGAGAGCTGGACTATAAAGAAAGCTGAGCACTGAAGAACTGATGCTTTTGAACTGTGGTGTTTGTTAGAGAAGACTCTTGAAAGTCCCTTGGACTGCAAGGAGAGCCAACCAGTTAATCCTAAAGGAAATCAGTCCTGAATATTCACTGGAAGGACTGATGCTGAATCTGAAACTTCAATACTTTGGCCATTTGATGAGAAGAATTGACTTATTGGAAAAGACCCTGATGCTGGGAAAGATTGAAGGCAGGAGGAGAAGGGGACGACAGAGGATGAGATGGTTGGATGGCATCACCGACTCAATGGACACAATGGACATAAGTTTGAGTAGGCTCTGGGAGTTGGTAAAGGACAGGGAAGCCTGGCGTGCTGCAGTCCATGGGGTCACAAAGAGCTGGACACAACTAAGTAACTGAACTGAACTGAACTGATTGGATACTCTCTTGTACTGTTTGAATATGCATGTAAATACTAAAATGTCTAGAAAAATGTACCATTAAACTTTTTTAAAATGTGTTCATTTAGAGAAGCAGAAAATGAGAAGAGAATCCATTTACTTTTAACTTCATGTTTGTATTTTTCCCAATGAATCTGAAACTTGACAGTGACTGATTATATATTTATACAGTGGGATATTATGAAACTATTTAAAATATTGTTATTGTGGAAGACACATGCCAAGGAAAATTGCTCATAATATATGACCAAACTGTCAAGAAGAGTCTTAAATGTTATTCCCACGTGACCAAAATGAACTGACCATATTCAGAGCTTGTTTGGTTTGTAGCTTAAAATATGTTTTAGATTTCTTGTTCTATCAGTTATAAAAATTTCAACAACTTGCTAGCAATAATCAAGTTAAGATAATAAAAGTACGAAAATTACAGCAAAATACTCATGCTGTCTGTTCCCTAGAGATAACATTCTAGTGTAGAGTCTTTGGATTTTTTTCCATGAATTTAGAAATTTTTACTTTGTACAGATATACCTATAGACACATACACACATATGATTTCATTAAACAAAATGGGATAACTCCTACTGTTCTACTAAAGTAATACAGAAGGTTAAAAAATAAGTGTATCATTAATGACTAGCCCCCTATGAAATTAGTAATATGTTTGTTCTTTCACAAATAAATTTTCTTTGGAAAAAAAATGTGTATCATTCTTACACAAGGGCCTCATTAGTTTTTTCTGTATCCTTCTACATTTATAGTATGAACTGCTACAACAAGGATAGCGTTTAAAATATTATCAGAATTATAAAGACTTTGAATTTAAAATGAGTTCAAAGACAATTAGCTTAAAAAGCCCAAAAGGCTTTATTGAGTTAACAGTACATTTAAAAAATGAAATTAATTTTAAAGCATTGATTTTTTCTAAAAGAGGGAGACATTTAAATTGTTTTTTAATTCAGTGTTTCAACTCAAGAAATTGAAATTAACTCAATTTAGGTTTTCTATAGCGTTTGCAAATAGGTCTTGGTATTCATATGGTCTAAATATCACTGCATGCCAACTCCTGGTAATTTGCTGTTTCCCAGAAAGCTGGATTCAGCAGTCAGCAGGCTTGCCTTGAACAGCACTGCTTAGAAAATGGGGCTGGGAGAAGCACCATTTAGTTCTAGAGGCTGTCGGAGAATCATTAAATGTGATGGTTCTATGCATGAGTCTATGAAACAACGGCATTGAAGTTTTAGGCTAACCCTTGTGCTAAGGAAATCTAGTTTGGGAAAAGCTTAATTCACTAATTATTGTCCTTCTCTGGAAAGCTGCCCCCTGACCTTCATATCTGCTATCTTTTTCTTATTGCTTCCTCTTCAAACCATACTACATGTCTATAACCCCTGTGACGAAGGCAAATGGAAAGACTGCCTTCACTGAAAACTGGAGTAAGAAGGCACTTCTTGAGTTCAGTGCCCTCTCCAGCACACCAACACATCATGGTCTTGTACGCCAAGAGGAAGGGTCACACGCCTAAATGAGGCCACAGAGTGGGGAATTCAGGCTTCAGACTGGGTAGGGTGATTCATGGAAGAATTTATTAAAGCTCCCTTATATGTAAGGTAATGCACTGGGAGCATATAAATCAGCAAATCAGATTTTTGTGTTCTAACCCTAGGGGCCCTCTAGGAAATAATTAGATGAGCTTGGGTAAATGATCTAACCCTAATGTGACCCAGTTTCCCAAAGTAAAATGGGGACGATAAATAATACTTCTGTAAATTAGCTTTTAAGCACTTTCTTGACCCAATTTTGAGCACCTGACTAGAGGCCAGTCAGTTCCCCTTCTTGAGTAGCCAAGTAAGTCTACACCGCCAACTACCTCCCTTATCAAGCCCTCATACTTCAGGCCTCTATAAACCCATCCTCATCATCCTAGGGCCAAGTAACGGAATTCTTGACAGCCCTTAAGGCACAGAGTCCACTAAGATTACCCAAGTTAGCCAGTCCTGAGTCTGTTGGCCCTGGCTTGTTCTTTCCTTCCTGCGGAAACCCCAGTGAAGGTGCTTACCTACAGTGTTCTTACCTTTGCTTCATTATCAACCTTGGGGCTTCCCCTAGTGGCCCTGCACGGCATGCTGCATTTTCCCCGGGGAACTGTGGGAACAACAAAACTGTATCTTTCTGTTTTCTTTCTCTTGATCTGTGTTTGGCCTCACAATATCTATCAAGGTTAAAACGACCTAACCTGCACCACTCATAGATTGATTTGGAGACATATTAAGACAATGGATATGAAAGCCCTTCGAACAGTTTGGAGGGATTACAGACATGTGATATGGTCAGAAGCACCTGTTCAGCACTGGAGAGAAGCAGAATAGCAGATGACAGACAGGCATTGTGGTGCCCATCACTGCATGTGTGCTCACTCAGTCATGTCCAGCTCTTTGTGGCCCAATGGACTGTAGCCTGCCAGGATGATAGTCTACAATAATATATTTGCAATACATACATCTGAAAAATGACTTGTATGTAGAATGTACACTGTAACTCCTACAACTCAACAACATGAAGACACAACCCTGGAGGGGGTCAAGGAAACCCACTCCAGTATTCCTGCTTGGAGAGTCCCTTGGACAGAGGAGCCTGGTGGGCTACAGACCATGAGGACTCAGTCGCACATGGCTGAAGCAACTTAGCACACAGGAAAAGTGAAAGTGAAAGCTAGTCACTCAGTCGTTTCTGACTCAGTGTGAACCTATGGACTACAGTCCGCCAGGCTCCTCTGTCCATGGAATTCTCCAGGCAAGAATACTGGAGCAGATTGCACTC
>SJYC01104258.1:0-47355 GCA_006408675.1 Madoqua kirkii | reverse complement strand
ATTGCCATTTCCTTCTCCAGGGGATCTTCCTGACCCAGGGATCAAACTTGGGTCTCCTGCATCGCAGGCAGGTTTTTTACCATCTGAGCCACCAGGGAAGCCTTAGCACACGTGCTAAGACACAGTCCAGTTTTCCAAGTGGATAAAATATTTAAAATGAAACATCAAAAAAGTTATATAAGCTCCTGAAAATATGCTTCAATAAATATCATCAGAAAATGCAAATAAAAATGATTGTACACACTGGGGTGGCCAATATTTTTAAAAACTGGCAATACTAAAAGTTGGTCAGATTTGTGAGAAACTGGAGCTCCACACAGGAGTGTATGAGAGATGCTGGTAAGAATATGCCACTTGGGCAAATAGTTGATTAGTTTCCCATAAGTTAGACATACTTTTATCATATTAACCAGCATTCCTACTTTGAAATATTTACTCCAGAGAAATGAAATCACCTATAACAAAAATATATATTCGAAATATTCATAATAGCCCCAGAAAAAAAAATCC
Organism: Madoqua kirkii; assembly: GCA_006408675.1. NCBI lineage: Eukaryota > Metazoa > Chordata > Mammalia > Artiodactyla > Bovidae > Madoqua > Madoqua kirkii. The sequence continues at coordinate 46,845 of SJYC01104258.1, read as the reverse complement.
ACCTCAATATCTACCAATAGGAGAATAGATAAATTGTGTTTGTGTATATACAATATATACCACGCTCCTATAAAAAGAACCATGTATGATGGACACATGCATCAAAAAAGGTGTGTCTTGATGAATGGATAAAGAAGATATTTTATGTATATATATTTATATATAGATAGATATTTTATATATATATAAATATTAGATAGATAGATAGGAATGTTACTCAGCCATAAAAAGAATAGAATGCTGCCAATTGTAGCAACACAGAAGGACCTAGAGAATATTCTGCTTAATGAAATAAATCAGACAGGGACAGACAAATACTGTGTGCTATCACTTATATGTGGAATCTAAAAAAAAAAAAAACAAATACAAATGAATATATGCAAAACAGAAGCAGACAAAGATATAGACAACAAACCTGTGATTACCAAAGGAGTGAGAGAAAGGGGGAGGGATAAATTAGGATTATGGAATTAAAAGATATAATACAAACTACCATGTATATAATAGATAAGCAACAAGAGTTTACTGTATAGCATGGGAAATTATAGCCATTATCTTGTAATAACTTATAATGGACTATAAAATGCAAAAATATTGAACCACTATGCTGCATACCTGAAACTAATATAATATTGAAAATCAACTATTCTTCAATTTTTAAAAGATAGAATCTCAAAAATATTATTCTGAGAGGAACAAAAGGAGCACAAAGAGTATAGTATGATTCCATTATATAAATTTCTGAACATGCAAATCTACTCTATAGTCACATAAAGAAAATGACTTGTCATGAGCTAAATATGCAGTTATAGATATGGACTATATACAGATTGGAAGGAACTTTCTGGAACGATGGAAATTTCTATCTTTGTTCCAGATTGGGAAAGGAGTATGTCAAAGCTGTAAATTGTTACCCTGTTTATTTAACTTCTATGCAGAGTACATCATGCGAAATGCTGGGCTAAATGAAGCACAAGCTGGAATCAAGACTGCCTGGAGAAATATTAATAACCTCAGATATGCAGATAACACTTGGCTGAAACCAAGAAGAACTAAAGAACTTCTTGATGCAGGTGAAAGAAGAGAGTGAAATAGCTGGCTTAAAACTCAACATTCAAAAACGAAGATCATATCATCTGGTCCCAATGCTTCATGGCAAACAAATGGGGAAACAATGAAAACAGTGAGAGACGTTATTTGGGGGAGGGGGGGCTCCAAAATCACTGCAGCCATAAAATGAAAAGACACTTACTCCTTGGAAGAAAAGCTATGACAAACCTAGACAGCACATTAAAAGGCAGAGACATTACTTTGCTGACAAAGGAATGTATAGTCCAGACTATGGTTTTTCCATTAGTCATGTATGCATGTGAGAGTTGGACCATGACGAAGGCTGAGGCAGAAGAACTGATGCTTTTGAATTGTGGTGTCAGATAAAACTCTTGAGTCCCTTGGACTGCAAGGAGGTCCAATCAGTCAGTCTTAAAGGAAATCAGTCTTGAATATTCATTGGAAGGACTGATGCTGAAGCTGAAACTCCAATACTTTGGCCCCCTGATGTGAAGAACTGACTCATTGGAAAAGACCCTGATGCTGGGAAAGATTGAAGGCAGGAGGAGATGGGGACAGCAGAGAATGAGATGGTTGGATGGCATCACCAACTTGATGGACATGAGTTTGAGCAAGCCTCAAGAGCTGGTGATGGACAGGGAAGCCTGGTGTGCTACAGTCCATGGGGTTGCAGAGAGTTAGACACAACAGAGCAACTGAACAACAACTGTTTTTGTGGTTACATGGGTATGCATATTAACCCAAACTCAATGAATTGTACAGTTATAATGGGTTCATTTAAATGTATGTCAGTTACATCTCAATAAAGTTTTTTTAATTTTTTAGGAAGGTAAATCAGTGAAAGGTCTAGAAGGTTTGACAATACAAAAACAAAGAGGACCCGAAACACATTTTAAATTTCTAATTCATGGTAGAAATACAGAGATAAAAGGATTCTAATCATGTTCAGATGCCTGTATCCATATCTGAGTACTGTGTGTATAGAACGAAGTTAGTGTGTATGCCCTAGCCATCCCTTTAAAAGAATCATCTGAGATAGAAATATCAAAGACATCTATGAAACAAAAGCTTGAGCATATTCTTTTACCTAATCAACACAGACTTTCTGGAAGCAACAAAGAACTTGAAGAAGTTCTTTCACTGGCACCACCCAACCCCTTCAACAAAAAACAAACAGAAGAAATCAAAAGATGAGAATAGAGAGGCTTGTGTTTGAGACCCAGCTTTTCTACTTACCAGCCTTGTGATTTCGGCAAGGCACTTAACCTTTTTCAGACTTGCTTTTCTTATCTGTTAAATGAGGACAGAAAATATAACTCACAAATTCTTTGTAAATATTAATAGAATACCATATGGAAAATGCTTAGCAAGGCTTGAAATATAATGTACTTTCAGTAAATAATGGCTAGGGAAAAAAAGGTAGCTCTTGTTACATGAAGTTTTTGTCATATATTTCTTTTTATTTTTTTATCAGCATGTGTTCCCCAGAATTCCTGGGGCTTCAATAGCCTTTAAAGCACAAAATTTCCACAGTTAGAATATATTCAAATTCCTTAGGAATAAGATAATATGTAAATGTTTTATATATTGTGTTATCATTTTTATCTTGTTTGTTTCCTCTGTAGGAAAATTTATGGAAATGCAAAAGGAATGTACAGATGACTAATTTCAGAAACCTAGGGAAATCAGAGGGGAAAAATATGGCAGTTAACATGTAGTCTGAGTTTATTCTGCAAAGCATGGAAGGAAATGATGTCATCACTTCGTGTGTGGGAAAGTAGGAAATTCTTTTCTGATGTGTAGATGAGGAGACATCTCAAAGTCATAAATGTCATGGCTGACTATCCTCAATGCTTAAATCTTACCCATCTTTCAGGCTTATTCAACTATTTATTTATAATTTCTAAATTTATTGAAATCTGTTCAACTGTTTTCAGGCAACAAACAGATGGAGTTTAGGATTGGTGAATTCAAATCATCAGGCTCACAAACAGAGAGAATGGACTCAGTCTAAGAACAGACTGCATTGTTGAAGATAAAATGAAAAGGTAACCTTTACACACCAGCATTTAACTGCTGGGAAGTTCCAAACACTGATGAAAACAGTTGGCTGTCCATCTGGAAGAGATACTTAAAATTAAGTTAAACACAGAGAGCTGTTTTAAGGTAACAATTGCTTCCTATAGATTCCCATTCTACTAAAGCCTCAAAGTCACAAAATATAACCTTGGACTCTGTTAAAGTATAAAACAAGGCATATTAAAATGTTTTCGATCTGGGAGAATGGCAGTGAAACATGTATACAATCATATAAGAAATGAAGCGCCAGTCTATGTTCAATACAGGATACAGGATGCTTGGGGCTGGTGTACGGGATGGTCCGGGGAGATGGAGGGGGGAAGGAAGGTGGGAGGGGGCTTCAGCATGGGGAGATCGTGTACACCTGTGGCTGATTCATGTCAATGTATGGCAAAACCAATACAGTACTGTAAAATAGAATAAATTATTAAATTAAAAAAATAATAAAAAAATAAAATGTTTTTGAGCAAAACTTGGTTTCAGTCAAGTAATGCCAAACCAGAAGTTCTCCAGCTAAAGCATAGATTTTTATGAAGTAAAGGCAGAAGCAAAGTAAAGAAATCATTGATTGGCTTGAGTTTAAATTCTAGTTGGATGTTTGCAATTGGTTGCCCTTAGGGTTCAGTTTTGCAACCTTGAAGTCATGCTGACCTAAGGTTAGATTTGGGTTTGCTTACATAGGTCTCCATGACTTTAGAGCAATATTGGTCTAATGATCTTCTTTAATTAACTTAAATGTTAGAAAGCATCACCAACTCAATGGACATGAATCTGTGCACACCCCAGGAGATAGTAAAGGACAGGGGGCCTGATGTGCTGCAGTTCTTGAGATTGAGAAGAGTTGGACACAATGTAGCAACTGAACAACAATAAGAAAAATCTCAATAATCTCAATGCTGGGATATCTTCTGGAACTCTAAAAGTTACCATTGAATTACTCTAGTTTTTTATACTTATTTATTTGACTGTGCCAGGTCTTTTCATTTTCATTGCGATGGGTAGGATTGGTAGAGGAATCTTTAGTTGCAGCAATATAGGATCCAGTTCCCTAATGAGGGAACCAACCCGGGCCCCTTGCACTGGGGAGCACAGAGTCCAAGCCACTGGATCACCAGGGAAGTCCCTGAATCACTTTAAAGTTGAGAAAGTTTGAAGGTAGTAACTAATGTCAGTAATTGATGATGAATTCAAACTCTGACAATGCCAGATGTTAGGTTATCAGATATATATGATTGCATTTAACAAGTTTTTCTATTCACACAGTGATTCAAGGATTTTAATAAAGTGCTATCTTAATCAATAGCAAAATGCCTGACCAAAGCTATTAGCCTCAGCATTAGAAGGCTAAAAGGTAATGCTGTCCCAACTATATCATAGCTACCGAGATAGTATGGCAGCAATTAGCCTGGAAATATGGTTAAATTACTTAAGTGTTATCCAGAATAAATAGGGAGCAGATACATCCCTTTTCAGAATTAAAATCGCAGTGGACCCACACGGGTCTACAGCTGGTTGGTAAGGTCCTTGGGGAATCTCGTCTGCCCCCAGCTATGCAAGTTCATAATCCTGGCCACAGGCTCACAGGTCATTGGAGCAGCATCACAGTAGTCTACTCTCTTGCCTGACTACAAGGATCCCCTGTGTATTCATTAGTTGCTACTAGCTTTATGAAAGGTGAGACAGACACAGACTCACCAAGACATCTATGGACTCCTCCACAGGTCACAGCCTGCCTTGCCATTGGATAAAGGCCATGAAATGGGTTCTGAATAATGGAAAAGAGCAGAAGTGATAAACCTTTTGGTGGTCTCACTATTAAAAACATTTCATCATGGGATCCAGCCCTTTCTTCCCCTACTATGGCAATCCAAGAAGTCACAGAAGCGCCCCAGGACTCAGAACTCACTGTGTGGAATACAGACACAGGAGAAAAGCCCAAAACACATAGGCCTTGCCTCATAATGATATGAACATCCTCTTTTCTGCTACTGTTATTAAGCCAGTGGGATTGCTGGGTTTCTTTGTTATTGCATCATAGTCAACCATATGCTGACTAATATAAAACCACAAAAAGAATCTTTCTATTTTAACTATAACACAGAAGAAATACCTTTGATTCCTCTTGTGCCTCATAGGTCCCTGGGAGATTTCTGTTACAAAAGATAGCTTTGTTTGATAATAAACAAATAAGAAGGCTTAGATGTATAAAACAGTAATTTCAGCCACTTTCCAAAATTAAGAATCATATAATCTTCCATTTGTACAGCAATAGTAACTTTTTCCATAACGCTTTCATGCATACATCTTCACAACAGCCCTAGAACTTTTTTAAGTGTATAAAATCACAACTTTACAACTGAACAAAGTGAGTAATAGCAGGATTTTAAGTAACACGTCCAGGAACTCAGTTAGTGAGAGCACAGATGAGATAGGCTGCCACCTTTGGTCCTTCCGTAATCAAGAAATGCTCCGAGCTTTCAGCCTTGTCGCAGATTTTTACAAGCTCTTCTTTTAATAACCTTTCTCCACTGTGTTCCTGACTTATTACCTCCCTGGCTCCCAGCACTCTTATTTATATGCAGACTCATTCCAGCTGAACATCCCAGTGTTTATGTTGTGTTTACTGTGTTGTTTCCTAACTAGAGTCCATTATCTGCTGAAACGAGAAGGATGTTCACAAATAAAACACAGCTTGCCTGTGGCTGCCAGACCAACCAAGCCCATCACAGGGGGCAAGGATGTATCTTTACTGATGGGGAGAAACCTGCTGTTTTCATATGAGCTTCCCCTTGGGCAGTTCCAACAAGAGAAGGACTAGAGAGCTCAACCAAGCCAAGTGCCATTTCAAAGTCTCACTTCCAGGCAAGCTTTGCCCTCTGACCAGGAACCAGGTTGCAGGGTAGATGGGCCACAGTCAGAGCTGCTGATGGACTGGAGGTCAGATAGGTGGCATCTGTAGTCAAATGGAAGAAAGAAAGGCTATAGGAAGGTGGCTGGGAAATACTTGACCTAAATTGACTACTTGGAGTAGTGAACATAGCTCAAAGCCAGCTTCAAAAGCTGTTTCTATCCCTCTTGTCTGGATCACCCATCTGGCCTGTATAGAGAACTAATTATTAGAGGTGCTAGCTTAGGTGGTGTGGGGAGGCCTTTAGGGAGGTGCTGAGCACTCTCACAGAGTGCCACAGGCCCCTCACTCCTCCCTTCTGCCTACTACTAATGGCCATTATGGCAGGTGGTAAAATGTAGACTAATGTAGGTGCAATGTACAGCCTGCTAGCTTTGAAGTCAGACCATTATATTTTCAAAATCTGGCTCAGCCCTTAAGAGCTGAGTGACTTTGGTCAAGTGATTTAACCTGTCTGTGACTTGGTTTTCTTATACATAAAATAGGAAGAAAGAATAGCTACCTTTTAAGTTGTAAAGAGTGGGAATTATATATATATACAAACATTCATATACACATATAACGTTTGGTGTGGCATAAGCCCTGGCATATGATCAGCCCTCAGTAAATGGTAGCTTTTGTGTTGCCTTCATAACTGTGATTATTAAATGCAAAACTGCTTATTTGTGCTCTTGCTCTGATCTACCTCTCACCACCTCTACAAAAACCATCTGTGTCATATCAACCCCCTAAAAGCAAACAAGCCCCTTTTGTATAAAAGAGAAACCTGGCACAATGCCCAACACTTAGTACATACTCAATATACACTTCTTGAATTGAACTGAATTGTGCCCCAGATTTTATACCCACAGGCAAGTTCCTTGGTTTGCTTTATTGGCTTCAATATTCCTCTAAAGATGAAGCTTGGCTTATTCCTGCCTGGAGCCTCTGAGTGTTTTGGCTGAAGTCAAGAAATATGTATGACTTTTTGTGTATGAAGAGCTTTATATATGATCATGTGCTTTCACATAATTACATTAATACTCTGGTGCAATTTAAAAAAAAAGGAACAAAACTGATGGATCACATTTCTATCTGTATACCATCTATTTTGGACTGGTCTTCTAAAAAAAGGTAGAAGAGACCTATAAACAGGCTTTAGAATTATGGCCAGGGGTGAGAGCTTAATATTGCAGAATATGAGTGTCATGGCTTCTAAGGCTGTGGCAGGGTCTTAAGATTAGAAGGGAATTTAGAGGTCTCTAGTCCTACCCCCACACTAGGCAACGTCTGCCAGCTCATATCTCGGAAACTGTGAACAGCACTGGCTCCACAGGCCCTGGCACCAAGCCCAGTTCACACTGCCAGGCCCTGGGGCACCAGATGCCCACAGCTAAGAAGGGGCTAATAGGCCTGTGAGGATTGTGTTGACCACTGTATATCAAGGATTTTTGACTAGTGGTTTCCATCTTATGAAATTAAATAGGAATATGCAAGGTTTATTGAACCGAATATGCTTTGAAGGCATAGAGCTCTAGAGTGTCAGTGTGTTCATATGGGCACATATGCATACTTGAAGATCTAGATGTAGTTAATAGTCAAGATAAGGACACACAGTGGGCACAAAGGACAGTGTGGTTCACACACAATCTTTTACTCCAGGAGGTCACGTATTACTTCTTAAAGAACATCTGATTTGCTTATTCACCAAGATTTCATTCAGTGCACACTTCCTTCATAAAAATGTATCAAGGTTTCTATTTGTAGTGCTTCCTTTATATCCCTGGGAGACAGGGGTAGAGGTGAAGTCTCAACCTGCAAATTTAGGTAAAGACCAGCCCATCAGTGCCATTTTTCCATTTTTCTATATTCCATATATATGCATTGATATACATCTTTTTCCTCTTTGACTTTCTTTAGTCTGTAAAACAGGCAGGAGTAGAGACACACATATAGGGAATGGACTTGTGGACACAGCAGGGGAAAGAAAGGATGGGAAGAAATGAGACAGTAGCGCTGACATACATACACTATCATGTTCAAAACAGATAGCTAGTGGCAAGCTGCTGTATAGCAAAGGGAGCTCAGCCTGGAGGGGTGGAATGGGGGAGGGGTGGGAAGGAGCTCAAAAGGTCAGGCATGTGTGTGTATATATATATATACATACACACACACTTATGGCTGATTCACAGCATTGTATGGAAGAAACCACCACAACATTGTAAAGCAATTCGCATCCAGTTAAAAAAGATGAAAGTGAAAGTGGCTCATTCTTGTCCAACTCTTTGTGACTCCATGGACTAAACAGTCCATGGAATTCTCCAGGCCAGAATACTGGAGTGGGTAGCCTTTCCCTTCTCCATGGGATCTTCCCAACCCAGAGATCGAACCCAAGTCTCCCGCATTGCAGGCGGATTTTTTACCAGCTGAGCCACAGACAATACCAAAAAGATTCAGTCCAAGCAGTACCCAGATGAGCTCATGAACCCCTTTCCTGTCCCTGCAAGGGCTAAGGTTCTACTGAGCTAAGCTTGGGTGGAGTTGGCTGGTCCCTTATCTGCATGCCCGAAGATCTATTTACTTTTTAAATCACTGCTGTGTCCTTGGGTTACATTTTGATGGCTGCCAAGTAGTTAAGTTCAGAATTATCCCTCGGAACAGTAAACAGTTTACTTTTCAAATAGCATCATTTTTGAAGTTTTTATTCCTCACCATCACTGTGTTAAGAAAGCTGTCAAGTTTTGGAATTTCATGGAGAAATGTGAAGTGGCCTTTGTAAGTGCCAGATGAACCCTCTGAGGCCTGACAGTCTCAATGTGATGGCTCTTTTACATATATATTGTCCTTCCTAGGAAATGCTGGAGGTTTGGATTTGGGGTTACTGTATCTAGACAGTTCTGGCTGCCATAGGGGCCTCATCTTTCTTATTTCATGTATGCATGCATGCATTCACTCACTCATTTATTTATTCACTCAAAAAGAATTTATCATTTCATCTTGGATATCTGGGGAGGTCTGGGCTCTTGCTCTGCCATTAAGGAAGGTGACGGGAGTCAGGAATCATGCCCCTAGGAAGAGAACCCAAACACTCAGATTGATAAGAACATCAATCCTTAGCGATGTTTATCTTGTCCAAATAATTTTCAGTCAAATAAAGAAATTGTGTTGCTATTCCCCTATGGTTTGTTTGACTTCAGCTATGAGTATCTGAGATCCTTCTAGAGGCCTTCTTAAGGAAACCAACTTTTATTTATCCTTTCATTAGACTGGTTTTCCCTTTGCTTCCCCCTCTCCTTGACTTGAGTTTTCTGGAATTGGCTCATTAAGTCTTGCTGAGAAGGCAAATAAAGCTCCAGGCAGATTGTTCTTGCCCTTCAAAAATGGTTAAGGAAGGAGCAGAATTTCAAGGAGTACCACTCCTGTGAAGAAAAATTTATACCAGCTCCAGTACCTACCACGGTTGCTAATAACTCTTGCAAGACCAGCAGCCATGATATTAAATGCAATGAATGAGCTGAGCTGAGCTGTAATGTCACTGCAGGCCCTGGGCTAAGAGCACACATGTCTCAGTCCTCCAGTGGGATGCTCACAACCACCCTGAGAAGCAGACTCAGTGTCCCCTATTTGCACATGGTAAAACCAAGAGAGCACAAAGGTCACACAGGCTACCAAAGTCCTTCCTCAGTTATCAGGGGGCTGAGCTGGGATTCAAAGCAATCAGTGTGCCACACTGCCTCCCTCAGCCAAGTACCATACTAAGAAGGCAAAGAACAGAATGGCAGACCTGGCTGGGCTTCCCTGGTGGCTCAGATGGTAAAGAAACCACCTGCAGTGCAGGAGACCTGGGTTCAATCCCCCTGGGTTAGGAAGATCCCCGGAGGAGGGAATGACAACCCCCTCTAGTAATCTTTCCTGTAGAATCCCCATAGACAGAGGAGCTTGGCGGGCTATAGTCCATGGGGTCATAAAGAATCGGGCATGAGTGAGTGACTAAGCACAGTATGGCACATAATATCTCCATATTTATTATCTGTTTCCTCATTTCTCCTGTAGTGAAAATCAGTAAGAGTCAAATGTTGTGGGAGAGATTATGTCTCTCACATTGAAGAACTAAAGAATTCCAAGAGATATCAGGGGAGGGAGGGTTTGATAAAAATGATTTATTCAGAGGAATAAAGGCTATACACATGTGTGTCAGGCATGGGAGACACAGGCACTGGCCAAAATCTCATTAAGGCCATATGTTATCCTGGGTGACCAAAGAGTAAGCACCCATCTTTGGCTTGGCGATGTGGTTCTCACACAAAGGAGCGGAGAAAGCCAGAATACCTCCACCTGGGAGGAAGAGCTAGGGAGAGATACTCAGAGCTTGCACCTCTCCCTGACAATGAGAAAGCAACATGGAAGACCACCTCCAGACAAGCCACAGGTCCACAGATGTGGAAAGATAGAAATTCACACAACAGTAAGGTTATACATGTACTGGGCAGTTGTGCTAACCTTCACATTCGTGTGTTCATTCTCATTTTAAACAGCATAGAGTGACAGTGAACGGGTGAAGTCTGGCAAGGGGTCAATAGAGTGACGATTGTTATTGCTGTTTCATCGCTAAGTCATGTCCAACTCTTTGCAACCCCATGAACTACAGCCTGCCAGGGTCCTCTGTCCATGGGATTTCCCAGGCAAGAATACCAGAGTGGGTTGCCATTTCCTTCTCTAGGGAATCTTCCTGACCCAGGGACTGAACCCATGTTTCCTGCATTGGCAGGTGGATTCTTCACTCCTGAGCCACCAGAGCTTCCCAGGGTGATAATATTTGATATTAATATTAAAGGCTGGGAAAGAGTACATCAAGGGAAAAGGAAAAGCAGGGAATTCCAAATGTATGAAATAGGGTTTACAAAGGTGAGGGGGAGCAGAGTGATTTGTCCTTCTGACGATGAGGGGTTACTTAGGGTTACTACAGGGAGAGAAAGATTCTAGCAGGAGTTGATGCCTTAAGATAGATCCCCCACAGTTATGCAGACAATAAAAGGCACATTATTTTTCTTTTGCATAGGACTGTACCCCTAGTACCCAAATGTGGAATTTAGACCAGTTATTTTTTAAATATTTATGGATGATATAAATGGGCCCTATGTCCATAAAAATCGATATAAAAGGGTGAAAATCTGGATGAGGCTCACAAAACTGATATTATACTTTATAAAGTATCAAGTTAATGGTCCAGTAATATAGGCAAAAGGCACTCATATTTCGGAAAAGACAGCAGCAGCTAACAGATATGAAGAGGTTAAAACAAGCCAGGTCCTTGAAGAGAGCAGACCTTGAAGGAGAAAGATGCACTCTTTCTTTGCCAAATGAACTGAATGGCTGACAGGCAAGGAAGAGGTTATTGGGCATCCCAGGAACAGAGCATTATTACGTAGTAATGCAAAGAGCCACAAATGCGGTGTAAATTGGGGAATGATAAAAATTAAGTATATATTAGGGACTCCCAGAAAAGAAAAAAATTAGAGCCAGATTCTAGAGAGCCTTAAAAGCCAGGCTAAGCTGAACTTTTAGTGGACAATGGGGGACCCTTGAATTTTCCAAATCAAGACATATGACTTAAGAAGATAAACCTCTTGTGGAGCATGGAATAACTGGTGTCCAAGGAGCAGAGATCTCTAGTCTTTCCCATTCTGTTGTTTTCTTCTGTTTCTTTGCATAGATCACTGAGAAAGGTTTTCTTATCTCTCCTTGCTATTCTTCGGAACTCTGCATTCAGATGCTTATATCTTTCCTTTTCTTTTTTGCTTTTCGCTTCTCTTCTTTTTACAGCTATTTGTAAAGCCTCCTCAGACAGCCATTTTGCTTTGTTGCATTTCTTTACCATGGGGATGGTCTTGAGGCCTGTCTCTTGTACAATACCAAGGGAACATTTCATGCAAAGATGGGCTCGATAAAGGACAGAAAGGGTATTGACCTAACAGAAGCAGAAGATATTAAGAAGAGGTGGCAAGAAGACAAAGAAGAACTGTACAAAAAAGAGCTTCATGACCCAGATAATCACGATGGTGTGCTCACTTAGAGCTGGACATCCTGGAATGTGAAGTCACGTGGGCCTTAGAAAGCATCACTATGAACAAAGCTAGTGGAGGTGATGGATTTCCAGTTGAGCTATTTCAAATCCTGAAAGATGATGCTGTGAAAGTGCAGCACGCAATACACCAGCAAATTTGGAAAACTCAGCAGTGGCCACAGGACTGGAAAAGGTCAGTGTTCATTCCAATCCCAAAAAAAGGCAATGCCAAAGAATGCTCAAACTACTGCACAATTACACTCATCTCACACACTAGTAAAGTAATGCTCAAAATTCTCCAAGCCAGGCTTTAGCAATACATGAACTGTGAACTTCCTGGTGTTCAAGCTGGTTTTAGAAAAGGCAGAGGAGCCAGAGATCAAATTGTCAACATCCACTGGATCATGGAAAAAGCAAGAGAGTTCCAGAAAAACATCTATTTCTGCTTTATTGACTATGCCAAAGCCTTTGACTGTGTGGATCACAATAAACTGTGGAAAATTCTGAAAGAGATGGGAATACCAGACCACCTGACCTGCCTCTTGAGAAATCTGTATGCAGGTCAGGAAGCAACAGTTAGAACTGGACATGGAACAACAGACTGGTTCCAAATAGGAAAAGGAGTACGTCAAGGCTGTATATTGTCACCCTGCTTATTTAACTTCTATGCAGAGTACATCATGAGAAATGCTGGGCTGGAAGAAACACAAGCTGGAATCAAGATTGCTGGGAGAAATATCAATCACCTCAGATATGCAGATGACACCATCCTAATGGCAGAAAATGAAGAGGAACTAAAAAGCTTCTTGATGAAAGTGAAAGAAGAGAACGAAAAAGTTGGCTTAAAGCTCAACATTCAGAAAACAAAGATCATGGCATCTGGTCCCATCATTTCATGGGAAATAGATGGGGAAACAGTGGAAACAGTGTTGGACTTTATTTTGGGGGGCTCCAAAATCACTGCAGGTGGTGACTGCAGCCACGAAATTAAAAGATGCTTACTCCTTGGAAGGAAAGTTATGACCAACCTAGATAGTATATTCAAAAGCAGAGACATGACTTTGCCAACAAAGGTCCATCTAGTCAAGGCTATGGTTTTTCCTATGTTCACGTATGGATGTGAGAGTTGGACTGTGAAAAAAGCTGAGCATTGAAGAATTGATGCTTTTGAACTGTGGTGTTGGAGAAGACTCTTGAGAGTCCCGTGGACTGCAAGGAGATCCAACCAGTCCATCCTAAAGGAGATCAGTCCTGGGTGTTCTTTGGAAGGACTGAAGTTAAAGCTGAAACTCCAATACTTTGGCCACCTCAGGCAAAGAGTTGACTCATTAGAAAAGACCCTGATGCTGGGAGGGATTGGGCACAGGAGGAGAAGGGGATGACAGAGGATGAGATGGCTAGATGGCATCACTGACTTGATGGACATGAGTTTGAGTGAACTCTAGGAGTTGGTAATGGACAGTGAGGCCTGGCGTGCTATGATTCATGGCACCACAAAGAGTCGGACTTGACTGAGCGACTGAACTGAATGGAACTGAAGGAGCAGAGAGTGGAGAAGGAAATGCCAATACTTCAGTATTCTTGCCTGGGACATCCTATGGACATAGAACCCTGATGGGCTATAGTTCATGGGGTCACAAAGAGTCAGACACAACTTATCTACTAAACAACAGGGAGAAGAGAGACAGAGTGTCCACTTGAACCCCCATCATCTGAGTGTGAACTGATGAAAACCATGTCTGCTGGTTGACATGGAGACAAGGGAAACAAATGGAGAGATGATTAGAAATGGTGATTTACACTGTGCTTGAAACATTGAATCAAATAAAATGTGTGAAGAAAGGTGTAATGTGATGGAGAAGGTGCTGAGGTGTAACAAGGAAAAGAATACGCCTGCCAATGGCTCACAATACTAAGCTCGCTTTAAACGAGTTATGGAGAATGTGATTTTAGGAGCACTGGGAAAACCACTCAGAAGTACACACAGCAATCCCAGGACAACCACCACAGTGTGGCCACCACTTTTCTACCAGGACACTTGCCACTTCATCTTTCCTGACCCTGTCCGTTCATCTTCTTTCCTACATACCTCCCAAGCCAGAAGGCGAAAAAAGAAAAAAAAGGCTAAACATGGGTGTTCCCTGGTAGTAAGGTGGTTAAGATTCTATGTGCCAATGCAGGCAGACATGGGTTAGATCCCTGGTCTGGGAAGATTCCACATGCCCGCGGGGTAACTAAGCCTGTGTGCCACAATTATTAAGCCTGCTCACTTAGAGCCTGTGATCTGCAACAAGAGAACCCACCCACCACAATAAGAAGCCTGCACATCACAACAAAGAGTAGTCCCTGCTCACCACAACTAGAGTAAGCCCGCACAGCAACCAAGATCCAGCACAGCCACACAAAAATAAATAGAAAAGCTAGCAATTCGTAGGATGTTTTCCATGGATAGCTTATTCAGGGTGGCCAGGAGAATATGAGATGATATACCAGCTCATCCCAAACCTGCCCCTGAACTGGAAGAAAGAAAAAACTCTCCAGCTATCTAGGGTTCTATGTGAAAGCAGGTAGGAAATACTTTGAGAAGTGAGGAATGGAGAGTAGGGGGTTGAAGCGTTAACCTCACACCTGCTTCCTGGTGATTCATCTTCCTTATCATGGCTCTCTGGAGCCCTACTGAGGACCACAGGGATGGGCGAGGAGCCAGTGCTCCAGACAGAGTACTCTGGGGAACCAGAGCAGGTTTATGCAGTTCTGCTCTTTCTAAGAAAAGTAGGTTCCATCATCCATCACCCTTTCCCTGCCTCCTTTCCAAAGGCTAACCCCCTAAAATAATAATAGCCCACAGGAAGACTGCAGGAGACCCTGTCCCTTTAAATTGAGTTCATCTCCTTGTGCTGAGCCAGCCACATGCTTGGAGTTAAACTCTGGTCGCAATTTTCAGCAGGAGCAGCACGCATCTGCCTTGCAGAGACCTAGTCCACCGCAATCCACCGCAGGAAGCTTTCAGCAGCCTCCTGACTCCTTGTAAGTCAGGGAAACTCACTGACTTGAGGAGGATTCCTTAAAGATATTCTGAAGTCAATGAACTTGAGGACCTAAATAGTCAAATAATAGAGAAGGTTTTCTAAGTGGTTCTTTGCTAGGTCCCTCAAGTGATAATAAGACATCGGTCTTCAAATTGTTTCTCCATTACCTGGCATGGTGTATCTGCAGAGTCTTCATTGTAAATAAGTGGTTGCCTCTCTGAAGACCAGACTAGGAAGCAAAGGTTAAGAAGATCACATCAGGAGTCACACATTCTTGGAGGCTGATGCTTCTCTATGGACTATTGATATTTAAATCCCACAAAGTCTGTGGCCTATTTTAACTGAATCACCCCAGTTAATGAGTGCAACTGTTCATTTATTTAGGAGATGGTTTTCTTTAAACAATGACATTCAATTCCCCTGAGGTGCACCATTCCAAAATCAATGAAGACCTGTGACATATTTATATGCAACTCAGTAGGAGAGAGATTTTTGAATCTTTGTGGTCATGGATGTAATAATAGGTATCTTCAAGTCATTAATTAATTGTTCACATTAAATGTTTATTATCTGCAGTATACTAATTGAAATGCCATGAAATTAAAATACATATTACTACTAGTTGATAAGTATTAATAATGTGTTGATATTAATAATATTATTTATATATTTTATATATATACACACACAACCAATCTTTAAGAGGAGTATAATAAGCCTGCAATCTTGCAGGAGATAAGGATTAGGTAAAGAAAGAAGAACTGACTCAACAACAATAGGAGAGAAGAATTTGAAGTCATGCTAATAATAGCAATAATAACAATAAAATGTATAAACAGCATACAGCATAAGTTAAGCACTCTTCTAAGCATTTTGGATATCATAATTCAATTAATCATCTCAACAGCCCTATGAAGTAGGTGCAATATTTATCTCCATTTTACAGATAAGAAAACTTAGCTTACAGAAGTTAAGTAACTAACTTAAGGTGATAAAGCTAGTAAATGGCAGGGCTGGGTTTGGAACCAGGTCTGTACAGTTTAATTCCAAATGCCATGCTCTGAGACACTGAGTTATTGGAGTATGCTGCAGAATATTCAGGAAGGCTTCCTGTGGGAACCAGGTTGTAAGTTAGTCTTGAAAGATGAGCTAGGATTTAGAATGTGAAGAAGAGGAAAAACAACATTCCAGAGAGTACAAACCATCTGAGACTAGTTTTGGGCACAGGAGTAACAGCACAGTGATTAAGTGTGTGGTCCCTGGAACCAGACTTTGCAACTTCAAATCCTGGTGCCACCGCTTACTAGCTGTGTGACTTTGGACAAGTTCCCTAGTCTCTCTGTTGTCCTATGTTTCTTATCACAAAATAGTTAAAAAACAGAGCATGTGCTCAGTCAGCTGGTCATATCCAACATTTTGCAACCCCATGGACAGTAGCCACCAGGCTGCTCTGTCCATGGGATTTCTAGGCGAGAATACTGGAGTGGATTGTCATTTCCTTCTCCAGGGAATCTTCTCGAGCCAGGGATAGAACCTGCCTCTCCTGCATCTCCTGCAGGTGGATTCTTTACCACTGAGCCACTGGGGAAGCCAAGTACAGAATGCTAAGTTAGTAAACATTTAGAAACCACTTAGAACCACCCCTCATGCATAGTAAGTCTCGTATCAGGCTTTCCTGAGTGGGTAAACATAAATCTGGGGCACTGAGAGATAGACCTGGCTAAAAAGTTAAATGATATTCAACTGCATGTTGCTATGTGTCTTTCTTCATTTCCCTCATTTTTCAAGGGCCATTTCCTTGGCATCTCAGCATAATTTTTTGCTTGGGGATAGGATTAGAGAAAGCTCTTGGCCAAACCCTGTGATAAAGGACACCAGTGCACATGACATCAAAATAACCACAAACGTTTACCCAGAGCCTACATGTGCAAAGCACTTTCAGGTGCAGTTGGTAATTTAAAAAAGAAAGAAAGAAGAAATTGCAGTTTACATGCCTCCGGGTGGAACCAGTTGCATGGAAAGCCGTGGCTGTATCCGGCCCATGGCCAGCTGCAGCACAGAGCTGATGTGGCTAGTTCCAATGTTCAGAGCAGCCCCAGGAGTGAGAGGCTGAGTCAAGGGGGTCAGCAGCCCTTACTAGCTCATTAGTGCTATCTGGATTTTAAAGAGAGATCCCCAAATCCCAGGAGGTGGCTCACTGCTTGGAACAAAACCCAGTGCATTAACATTGTCGTATTCCAAAATGATCCCCAAAGCCCTGCAGTTACGCTGATAGAATATGATTTATACCAAAGCAAGTGATGCCAAGGCCCAGACTGGGGAGGCAGCTGAGCAAAGGAATAATTGAGAATCTACAAATTTCTCTATCTGTGAATGTTCCAATTAAATAGAAGAAGTGCATCTCAGGAGTCCTGGGCCCCCAGCCCTAGACCCCGCTGGCCTCTCTGCCATGTGCCTGTGGCTGCAGACCTAGCCTGTCACCACAGATTTCTGCATCTCAGCTGAGCTCTGGGCATCCCAGAAGGGTTTGCAAAGTGCCACAGAGGCCATTGCTAAAAGCCTACTCTCTTTGAGTTTGCTGCCTTCAGTCCAGTGGTTACCCAGGAGATGATCTGAGATCCAGACCCAAGGCTGCTTTTGTTTCTTCAGGGAAGATAGAGGATGAGACAGGAACATGCTGGTGAAATAAGGAGGGACACAATTTACACAATGCAATGAAAATGCACGTTTGATAATTTTTCTTGAGCTTAGGA
This sequence comes from Madoqua kirkii, assembly GCA_006408675.1. Lineage (NCBI taxonomy): Eukaryota > Metazoa > Chordata > Mammalia > Artiodactyla > Bovidae > Madoqua > Madoqua kirkii. The sequence continues at coordinate 28,962 of SJYC01104258.1, read as the reverse complement.
ATAGCACGAGTTAGGTTTTCTCTTACACTCTCGCATAGCACCTGATGGTTAACACTGCAGCCCAACCAGAGAATGTTCAAGAAGAAACAGATAGGGAGCGTACTCTCTGGAGTCATACAGGCCACGGTTTGCATGCATAACTCTACTGTATTTGAAAATTGTCTACACATGTTCACGAGCTCCTATCTGAGGCCATGTCCAATTAGAGATCAAATGCCTATTATTTTCAACTTTGAGAATCAGTGTACTAATCTACACAGGTAATTGTTGTAACAAAACCTTCCAGTTCTCAGTGACTTCACCACAATACAGGTTTATTTCTTACTCTTCTCACTGTCTAATGCAGTAGGGGGCAGAGGGGGCTCTGCTCCACATACTCACTAAGGGATCCAGGCTTTTCAGATAAAGCAGATTCTACCATCTCCCAGGACCTTGGCATCTTACACTGCTTTCTCCCCCTCCCACTGGCAGACAGGCAAAAAGTGAAGGCGTTAGAAGCCAAGTTTGGAAATGACATACATCACTCCCACCCACGTTTCATTGTCACATGGACCACTTTGCCACAAAGGGGAGGTAGTAGGAAAATATAGTCTATCTTTATATGCAGGAGGAAAGGGAATTAATAAGGCTTAGTGAACACTTCCGTTGTTTGAAATCAGGGGGGCTTCCTGGAGGGAGTAAGACCTGAGAGTTTTGAGGAAGAACATCCTTCCACCCTGTCTCTCAGGTGGAAGTGACCGCAGAGGTCACTGCAATCGCTATCTCACCATTCAGCAAAGCGTGGAGCTGAGTGCACAGTAATTGCTTGGACAACATTCGGTGTTTGATCTTAAATGGGATCTAAAGGAAAAGGCAGCAGACAGAGGGGCTGAGGGTAGAAGCTGGACCCAGGATCCAGAACTTGGCTGCGGATACAGCCTGAATGGTAGTCAGGGAAACGTTGGGAGAATCCCTGGAAATTAACTCTGCTAATGGTGGGCAGGAGGGTGGATGAGGGAATTTGTCTGATGCTTTGCAGCTGTTGTACATATTAGAACTCTCTCCTCTGCAGTGAAAATATCTTGACAATTTCTGCTGAACATCGTACATATTTGACAGTCAGCTGATTTGGTTTCACTGAACATTATCTGGAATATACTCATTTATAATTAGCCCATTTTTGCTCCTCTCTCTGGAAGTAAAAGATTTCTAATCTTGCAGTTTAAAAATCCCACTAAAACATATTCAATGATGAGTCACTATGTGTGTTCTTCCTATAGGTAGAGTTCTATGGCTACAAAGGCCATCAGTGATCCTTTAATCACCTTCCTGGAAAGACCCCAGCTAATGATAGGCATATGTCTTGTTTTCAGGACCTCAGAACAGGATAAAGCACAGAATATCAGTGTGTGAAGAGCCCAGGCTGTGCCATTCTGCTGAGACCCACAGATAGAGGCTACATGCCCCTCTGGAGTTGGCATTAAAAATCCAAGCCCCCTTTACTTGGGCAATGCCCAAACTCTTCCTGCTCTTCCCTGGTTTGAGACTTTCAGCTCTGTATTCCTCTGCTCAGCCTGTTATAACAAAATATCACAGACTGGGAGCCCTGAATGACAGAAGTCTATTTTCTTACAGTTCTGGAGGCTAAAAGTCCAACATCAAGTGCCAGCAGCTTTCACGTGATGCTCAGTCTCCTTGGCTTTCTTACGATGTTTTGTGTCTACACATGCCCTCTTCTCTGGGTGCATGTGCGGAGAGAGAACTCTGGTGTCACTTTCCTTTCTGATAAGGACACTAGTCCAATCAGATTAGAGCCCCATCTTTATGACCTCATTTAACCTTAATTGCTTCTTGAAAGGACTTATCTCCAAATACAGGTTCAAGCTTCAGCGTATGACATTCAGAGAGGTGCAATCCAGCCCATGACAAGCCACACACTCGTGAACACCACCTCAAATCCCGATGCTGGTGTGCAGAGTCAGGTGGAGCTAAGCATCACAGGTGGGAGGACTGCTCTGCCTCGGCATCCAGGCCCTGCCTGAGATCCTCAGGCTGTCTCTCAGTGGTCATCATCCCCTCAGTTAGTCCTGGATCCCTTCCTCTTTCCTCCCAAACTAATTGTAATCCCCTGGCTGTCCAAAGGCGGTCTTACCTGAGGAATCGATACTTTTCTGTTCTAGACACCCTTGACGGCAGCCTGCTTCCTTGTCTTCTCCTCCACTACAGGCTCTGGCCTGGGAAAACAGGGCTGCAGCTAGCAGCTTCAGGACACTTCAGAATTCTCACTGATGCTCAGTGCTCCCTGGAGCGAACATCATCCACGGTCAGGTGGAATGCCATGAATAAGACATTGCTGAGTCCTGATCTTCTTCACCACCTGGCAGAGGCCATTGATTCCTCAATAGATCTTGGCTGATACTGATGGAACCCCCAGCTTGTGTCAGGGCACGGCTCCTGCTTTTGCTATGGGCAGAAACAGGAGGAGAACACAAGACTTTGATCTTCCAGAGGAGTGTAAAGCCACTTCATAGGGGATGGAGGAATTGAAGATGCTTAGAGATCAACCCAGGACTGTGGAATGACAAACAAAGGAAAAAGGATCTTGGAACAGGAGGCCAGGCTTCTGTTACCTGCTCCATCAGTTATTCTGTGTGCCTAGGTAACCGGCAGCCCCTGTTTGAGCCTCGGTCCCCTGAATGGTTGACCAGGAGCCTGGAGGTGCTAGTAGTAAAGAGTCCACCTGCCAGTGCAGCAGATGCAAGAGGCCAGGATTCAATCCCTGGGTTGGAAAGATCCCCTGGAGAAGAAAATGGAAACCCACTCCAATATTCTTGCCTAGAAAAATCCCATGCACAGCGGAGCCTGGTGGGCTACAGTCCATGGGGTTGCAGAGAGTTGGACATGACTGAGTACTAGTTAGCAGCAACCAGTCCCCTCAGATGTGGCATGCCTTGCTATTGCAACCTGCTCTCAGGTCCTCTGTCCTTTGCTTCCTGGCCTGAGACACCCAGGAGGATCTATTCTGGAAGGTTTTGTGGACTCCATGCAGATTCCTTGGGCCTCTCCTAATCAGACTCAGGGGCCTAGATTTCCCTGGATGGAACTGTGGCCCATCTACTTCTTGTCAACGGCCTGTCTCATTTTCCAGGTCCAAGAAGATGAATGCTCAGCATTTTCACCAAGAGAATGGAGTATTTCTTTCAGGAAGTTAATAAGATTGTATATTTTAGCCTTGGGGCACCAGAGGAGGGAAAAGAAAAATTCCCTGAAACAACATGTCTCTTGTTTAATAAAGTTTTATTATTATTATTATATATGAGTGTGTGCGAACGAGAAATCTATATCTGTTCTTCACCATCACAGCTTTATTGGTTCTGAGCTTTAAAAAAATCAGTTTGGTGAATAACAAAATAAAGAACTGACTGACCAGTGATTTTTAATATTTGGCTCTTCCAAGAAGCAATCTATAGAGCAGGAGCTTATTGGAAAGTGTAGATGATGTGGAATGAGCTATGCAGAAGGGCGGGCTGCCCTGGCTTGAACCTTGCGAAGGACAGGCGGATATGACAGGTAACAGGGCCTCTTTGATTGCTGGCTCTGCTAGCTCAGTGCAACACCTCTGTTTGGGGCAGTAAAATAAAGCTGAGGGTTTTGTTTTTCTCTGATTCTTATTGTCCTTGGTTGTTATTGTTTTGTTTTGTTTTTAGTAAAATAAGTAAAATATTTATTGGGCTTTCCAAGTGGTGTTAGTGGTAAAGAATCTGCCTGCCAATGCAGGAGACATAATGAGACTCAGGTTTGATCCGTGGGTTGGGAAGATCCACTGGAGGAGGGCATGGCCACCCACTCCAGTATTCTTGTCTGGAGAATTCCATGGACAGAGGAGCTTGGCAGGCTCTAGTCCATAGGATTGCAAAGAGCTGGACACGACTGAGTAACTGAGCACGTGCACAGAAAGTATTTATCAAGAGGAAAAAGAGTATAGTATGTTTGGATGGAGACATCGGTGGGCTCAGAGAAAGAGAATGGCTGAGTCACACCCTCATGGCAGTTTCAATTACTTTTATGGGGCATTTCTTCCAGGATTCCTTAGGCCAATCATTTTGATTTCCTAATCCTGAGGCTATGTTTGGTATATCTCAGGAACCTCCCATGTGTACTTGCTCATCCCTTAGCCAAGATGGATTATAGTGAAGAGGCCTATGGGCAGTTGCATCACATATTATGAGGTGACACCTCCTCCCTTTTTGACTTCTAAGGAGTCTTTCTTCACATGTTTAGTCTTGGAGGTCTCCTTAACTTCAAGAACAAACTATGTATGGTCTTTTATCTCTTATCTGGGCAGTGCCCAGCCTCCTCCATCATTCTACTTATATGAACCTCCTTCCACAGAGAGAATTTTTCTCTCCTGGGAAACCCTTTTGTTCAGACAGGTCTCAATCTTCCACCATTGTGTGTGTGTGTGTGTGTGTGTGTGTGTGTGTGTGTGTGTGTCTACACTGAGCCTCTGTGCCCATCCACTAGGCCTTATCATCTCAGTCTGGACTTTCCCTGGGAGATAGTACACCTTGCTTCCTGCCGTGTCAACTAAACTTGGGCCATCCTCAGAACTCTAGAATTCCTTATATTATACCCCAGGTCTGGATTGAAGCTCTTCTCTGGCCTAGGAATGGGGATAAATGACTCTTTAAGAAACGTCAAAAGCTGTTTCTGTTTTCCATAGTGGCTGCACCAGTTTACATTCCCACCAACATTGTACTAGGCCTCCATTTTCTCCACATCCTCACCAACATTTATTATTTGCAGTTTTTTTTTTCCATATGACCCAGCAGTTCCTCTGCTGAGTATATTAAAAAAGTGGAAACACTAATTCAAAAAGATATATGCACCCCAGTGTTTATAGCTACACTGCTTATAATAACCAAAATATGGAAGCAAGCTAAGTGCCCATCAAATGGATAAAGAAGAATATTACTCAGCCATAAAAAAGAATGAAATTCTGTCATTTGCAACAACATGGATGGACAGAAAGGGTAGGCTTAGGGAAATATGTCAGAGAAACACAAATACTGCATTTTATCACTATCATGTGGAATCTAAATATAAAACGAAAGAATGAATATAACAAAACAGAAATAGATTCACAGTTATGGAGAAGAAACTAATGTCTACCAATGGAAAGAGGAAAGGCGGAGGGGTGTGATGGGGGAGGAGATCACAACATGCATACTACCCTGTAAGCAATGCAGGGGACACAGGTTCAATCCCTGGCCAAGGAACTAAGAGCCCACCTGCCATGGAGCAACTAAGCCCCAGTGCCGCAACTACTGAGCCCCTGCACCACAGCTAGAGAATCCATGCACCACAATGAAAGATCCTGTATGACGAAATGACGATCTGGCATGCCACAACTAAGATCTGATAAAGCCAAATAAACAAATAAATATTTTAGATAAATAAATAAGGTACAAGGACTTCTGTACAATACTGGGAAGTACACCCATTATTTTATAACAATTTTAAATGAAGCATAAGTTATAAAAATATTGAATCACTATGTGCTATACTTGAAGTTAATATAATACTGTAAATCAAGTATAGGTCCATGAAAGAAAAAGCAAAATGTAAAACAAACAAACAAACAAATATACAAAAAACTGTTTCTGGAGCCTCCACTCTGGGGTCAGCCACTCTTCCCTTAATTTCTTGAGAGTCCTTATTACTAGTCACAGCAATTGACTTTCAAATGCCTGAACTAGATAAAACCTGCTGCTAAGTCACTTCAGTCGTGTCCAACTCTGTGCAACCCCATAGACGGCAGCCCACCAGGCTCCCCCGTCCCTGGGATTCTCAAGGCAAGAACACTGGAGTGGGTTGCCATTCTCTTCTCCAATGCATGAAAGTGAAGTTGCTCAGTCGTGTCTGACCCTCAGCAACCCCATGGACTGCAGCCATCCAGGCTCCTCTGTCCATGGGGTTTTCCAGGCAAGAGTACTCGAGTTGGGTGCCATTGCCTTCTCCAAGATAAAACCTAGTATATTTTAACTTTGGCTTTTCTGAGTAGAACAGCAGATGTGATTTTTTTTTTTAGATGTTAAAGTAGTAAGTACTCTGAGATCAGGTGGCATATGGTGCCAGGAGCCAGCACGGAAGATCCTACCCATGACAAGTTTATGCAGGACTCGAGGGACTCCCTGGGCCATCCAACCCAAGACAAGGTCATGTGGAAGAGTCCTGATAGGCAAGGCCTCAGGACTCGACGGACCCCCTGGATCTGCTTGAGCATCTACCCCCGAACCAAAATCTGTCTGTCTTACTATTTTATGTCTTTCACCAGCTCTTCTGACAATAGCAGGGGGCTGTCCCTCAACCATATTTCTTTGGAAAGAGTTAACTTAGGGCTTTAGTTTATAAATTTCCTGGGCATGAAAGGAGTGTTTCAAACCCTCTGTGAGCATTCTAGCTTACTTGTAAAGTTTATCCAGACTCTTACAACATTGTTGAGCCTATGCTTGCTGCCAAGTTCTCACATCACTTATCCATCATGTTTCTGGGAGTACATATAGTTAAGATATAGAAATAACAAGCAGCAGCCTTAGCATTAGCAACATTAGACTTTTAGTTAATAAGTTTTTTCTTTGCTGTAACCCACTGAATCTTTGCTCCATAAAAATGTAACTCTGTACTTTAAGGGTGATGCAGGCTAAGAATTTAAGAAAAAATACTTTAAGGGAAAATCATTGTTCTGGTGTTCTGGCTGACCAACCTTTATCAAAAGGAGGCCATGGAATATCAACAGGCCTCCAGAATAGAAGATGATGTACAGAAAATAAGACTCTTGCAGAAAAGAACCTGTTATTGATAAAAGTTAATACTGATAGAACGTTGAGTTGACTCTGCATTTTTCACCTTGCTGTATGTACAATTCAGGGAATAAAAGCCCCAAGAAAAATACAGTAAATGGCCTCGCTTACTGAAGAAGCCTGGTCATCCCATGTCTCTTTCTTTATCTCTTTATCTATCTTTCTTCATTGGCCAATGTTGTCCATCCTGAGGATATCCTTGGACTCTGCTGAGGCTGGACCTCAGCAATATGGTAAACCAAACTCAGTGACCTTACTCCCCGCTAGAGACCATGATACCAGTTGCCTGGGTTGGTGGGGGAGGGGGACTGGGAAAAAGTGAGGTTCTGCATAGCATATTAATCTGTTAGGGCCATAATAACAAAGTACCCCAGACTAGTGGTTTAAACAACAAAAGTGTGTTTTCGATCAGCTCTGGAGACTCGGAGTCTGACACCAAGGTGTAGGCATGGTGGCTTCTTTTAAAGCCTCTCTCCCTGGCTTGTAGATAGCCATCTTCTCCCTGGGTCTTCTCAAGGTCTTCATTCTGTACGTGTTTATGTCCTAATCACCTCATCTCCTAAGGACTCTAGTCAGATGGAAGTAAGGCTCATTCTAATGACCTAATTTTAACTTCAGTACTGCTACAAAGACTATCTCCAAAAGAATCACATTCTGCATCACTGGAGTGTAGGCCCTCAACCCATGAATTTGGAGGGACACAATTCAGTTCATAACACACAGGGTAAAGGCATGGAACCTTAGTGAGACACACACCAGAAACTGAGAATTAAACTGTGTCTGCTGGCATCAGCATTCCTCTTGCACTGGGGACTGCCTTCCAGTTCTTAGTGCCAAGTGTCCCCATCACCCCTACAACCTCTCCCTTTGTATGTCTTTTCCCAGCACATGAACAGTGCCATGATTGCTGAGGCATATAAAGGTGAACCCAGCCAGGCTCCAGGAGAATAATCCTCTAGCTCATATGTGCTGTGTGCTGTGCTTAGTCACTCAGTTGTATCTGACTCTTTGAACATGAGGAAATTATAAATACTAACCACAGAAAATAAACATGTATTTCATAAAGACGTCCATGTACCTGAGATCATGTACCAGAAGTAGAAGTAGCCACTCTCCCGATCTCAGCCCAAGATCTGGATGATAAGATTTACTTGGTTCCTGAATATTTGAACCAGTTACTGATAGCCTTATAGTCTTTTTCTCTTCAGCAGAAGAGAGTGAGAAACCAGCACTCCAAAAGCACAAAGGAGTCAACATAGGGCTGTTTAGACCGAGTGGCTGTCTTTCCTGCCTGGATATCAGAGACGAAAGTTTCACCTCCCAGAGAAAGTGAGTGTCCAGCTAGTGACATTCTGGGAGGGGCACCGAAAGTTATCAAGGAAATGCAAACCTGGATTTCTTTGGGGAAGGACACACAAAAATGCATCACAGTGACTGTCCCCAATCTCAGAACTATTCTGCTCAGTAGAAAGTTTAGGTAATAGAGTGGACTGACCCTCTGAAGGGGAAGGGGCCCTCCTTCCATCAAGAGCCTTTATTCCCCCAGAAGCTCTTCTACCTTCCAGGTTGAGTTTCCTGCAGGGACACCCATGAAGTAGGACAACAAAGCAGTGGAGGGGGCCTCATCCATCTTTTCTTACTCTGTCTTAGAACTGGTGTGTCCTGAAGATAACTATGAAAAGCTCCAACTCTTCTGATTTTTTCCACTGAGTTTTCATTACACTTTAAACATTGCCATGGATGGAATTAATGAACAGAAACCTACTGGATATGCAGCCAGAATTCTCAGAACCCCAGCAGTCTTGACTCTGAGAGGTCAGGACCACTTAGCATATAAAGTGAAATGAAGTCACTCAGTTGTGTTTGACTCTTTGCGACCCCATATGGACTGTAGCCCACCAGGCTCCTCCATCCATGGGATTCTCCAGGCAAGAGTACTAAAGTGGGTTGCCATTTCCTTCTCCAGGGGATCTTCCTGACCCAGGGATTGAACCCAGTTCTCCCACATTAGAGGCAGACGCTTTAACCTCTGAGCCACCAGGGAAGCTTAAATGATTGGCACTTGGCACTTAAATGATAGCTAATTTTGTTTCTGATTAGTACCAAGTGACACCCCACTCCAGTACTCTTGCTTGGAAAAATCCCATGAACCGAGGAGCCTGGTAGGCTGCAGTCCATGGGGTTGCTAAGAGTCAGGCATTACTGAGGGACTTCATTCTCACTTTTCACTTTCATGCATTGGTGGGAAATGGCAACCCACTCCAGTGTTCTTGCCTGGAGAATCCCAAGGACAGGGGAGCCTGGTGGGCTGCCATCTCTGGGGTTGCACAGAGTCAGACACAAGTGAAGTGACTTAGCAGCAGCACCTCAGTTACTCTGCAGACTCTTTCACCTTCTGCTCAGTCAGGAGCATGTTTGACTCACTCTGCTGTTTGTTCCTGGACATGGTTCAGGCCCAGAGGGTCCCTCAAAGGTGGGAGTTGATGACTCCCAAGGACACGAGCCGCTGAGAAGATCACTCTTTTTACAGGATTATCTTCACACAAAGAAAAGCCCGGATAGTCTCTGCATGGACAACCAGAAACATCCTCTGGCCCCTAAAATTTTCCTCCTGTGTTCTTAGTGTCTAGAATTATATTACCAGAACTTGACTCCCTTAGGATTATAAGACATTTTGGTCTTTTAAAGCCTTTATAAAAATACAAAGACATCTAGGAAGGATGAAAACTTGTAATATCAACAAGAATTTGAAGTCATTGAGGACAGAAAAGATGCCTTAAGTGCCTTTCTTTATCTATTAGCGTCTTAGCTGCCCAGGACTTTCAGAAGGTTAAGTCATTCCATATAATCAAGGTGTTCAGCTTACTGAAGATTTACCTATTATATGTCTAATTTAAGGAATATGAAGTGTCTAGGATAGAGATCTGATCGAAAATGATCCATGCTACCCTAACTTCTTAAATGCAACCTACCAAATGCAAGGAAACATTTTCCTGATAATTCAAGGTCATCATTATGAACTCCTATTACTACCCTCTGCATGGATTTTCTACACCAGGCTGGCTTGTTTGTACTTGCATGGCAGTTCTTACATTTCTTTTTAAGCTTTCTGCCTTTTCCTCTCATGTAAGCTACTTTTGCTGCTTGCTCATGCTGAAGTGTTTGCCTTAGGCATTCTTTCTCTTTCTAACCTATCCTTTTAATCACCTGTGGGTAGGAAATAAGATACCCAAGCTTTTGGGGGTCTGTGAGTAAAAGAAGAGAAGATAGGCTTTGAATAAGAATGTTTCCCATAGACAAAGGCAAGAATTTTATTATAGGACCCACTAATTTTTACTACACACACACACACACACACACACATATATATATATATTTTGCTTTGTCTCTGAGCCTTAGCTATTACTTGCATTAGTGAGGTGACCAAGATATCTTGCATGATCAGGCAGGTGAGTTTCTTTATAAAGTTAGGAACAGAGGCGCCTGTTCTGTAGTTTAAGGGAAAGGGCAGGAGTTAGTCATCTCATTGCTCAAACTTGCCTCAGTCTCATCAACAATCCCTGTCTAGTCTGACAGATTTCCTCAAAGTTAATTATTTTCCAAAGTGGGACACTTTTGAGAAGGAAAGGATGCAATATCAATAGTTACTTCAAGACAATGGGCATACAGCAGGACTCTCCTGGGCAAATCAAGACTGAGGGTCTCCCTATTATAGGAAACTCTGCAGCCACAACAGCTGGTACAAAGGACTGAAGATGCTGTGGACTACAACAAAGGACTACTGCAAAGTTGGATGTTGATCATGGAAGCAAGCATAGACTTTTCTTGGGCAAGCTCTCCATTTGGATTTATGCTTATGGGTCATGGACTCTGACAAACAGCTAAGACTTACATCTTAGCAAGGCTAAAACCAAGATTTTATTTTTGCTCTCATATTTTATTGGCTTCCCTGGTGGTGCAGTGGTAAAGAATCTGTCTGCAATACAGGAGATGTGGGTTTGATCCCTGGGTCAGGAAGATCCCTTGGAGAAGGAAATGGTAACCCACACCAGTATTCTTGCCTGGGAAATCCCATAAACAGAGCAGCCTGGTGGGCTACAGGCCATGGGGTCAAAGAGTCAGACATGACTTAGTAACTGAGCACACAGGCACAGTTTCTAGGTTTGCCCTTCTGCTTCCACTAAGGCTCTTGGGTTGGCAAATAAAATGTGGTTCTGGATTAGTTTTCTTAAAGTATCTGCTCTAATAAGTACATGACTTCAGCTGAATCTGAAGCATTACAATCACTGAATCACATAATGTATCTAAAGGACTTAATCTAATACCCGGAGTATAGTAAGGGCTCAATTAATATTAGCCAAAGCACATGTCCATGTGTGAGTGTATACACACACACATATAACTCTGCTTTACAACTAAAGCACAATCTGGCAAGGGGTATCAACATTTAAAATATTTCTTCACCTAGGTATCCAACTTCTAAGAATTTGTCCTAAAGGAGAAGCGCATTTATCACAGTGTTGTTTATAATATTGAAAAATTAGAATAGTCCAAATCTATCAGTAGGACATTGGCTAAAATAACCACAGAGCATCTATACAATATAATATGACATACAGCACTCAAAAATGATAAAGTAGAATTTTATTTATGATATGAAAAATTCAATAACATACTATCAAATGAAAATGCAAACCAAAGTATACATTTTTTTTTTTAATTTAGTCATTTTCTCTGAATTATGGGATAATTGTTAAGTTAGTTTTTTTCGAGGGGAGAGAGAAAGCCATCATTTTTATTTCTGTCAGCCTATTTGCTTATAATTAGAAAGGTAGAAGGAAGCCTAACATTTCACTAGTTATCACTGAATGAATACCTGTGATGCATTAGATCAAACTTCCCCAAACACCCACCTCCAGGCATCATATATTACTATGTCCTGTATGCTAAGTCACTACGGTTGTGTCTCATTCTTTGTAACCCTATGGACTGTAGCCTGCCAAGCTTCTTTGTCCATGGGATTCTCCAGGCAAGGATACTAGAGTGGGTTGCCATGCTCTCTCCAGGGATCTTCCTGACACAGGGATTGAATCCATGTCTCATGTTTCCTGCATTGGCAGGAGGGTTCTTTACCACTAGCGCCACCTTACACAGGGTAAATCAAGGAAAAAAAGAATAGTGATGAGAAATTCCTCAATTCATGGGCTAACTGTTAACCTTTACTTTCTATTTTGACTGTTCTGACAAATGTATTTTTCAATTATATATACATAATATATCCCATACATACATATGTATGTATGCAACTTTCATAACCAGAATAAAGTAATACAACTATTTAAAAATAACTCTCACCTCAGCTTCCGGGCCCTCTGAAAGGTATTCATTGGCCCCCTGGTCAGTGTTCCAAGATGCTCCTCCTTTTTGATCTCAATTCCCAGCACATGTAAAGTTATTTGCATTTATTTCTCTGGACTATAGTTTTCCTATATCAGTCTCATCGACAAAACCATGTGAATCTGAGGGCAATCCCTTGACCTGATTCAACTTTGATTTTCCCTTAGATGCCACCTGGCTTATAGTTTACACTCAGTCAATGTTTGCTGGATGAATAAATGCATAAATGAATAGGTCTCCTGGCTTCTGGAACTAAGGCAGTCTTCAAAGTCGAGTGTGAAAGAAGAGATACCCAACCTGCCCTTGTCATCTGGCTGCTGCAGCACACAAGACCCACAGTCTGGCATCCCCTGAAGTGGTTCCCTTGTATGCACAGCATGTGCTTGATATTTTGGTTGAAAGGAAGAATAAAGAATTGAATGGACAATGAACAGAAGAGATTAGAACAGAACCAGGTCTGGCAGAAGCAGAAGATCTAATAAGGACTGGCACCAAGATCTGAAAGTCACTCTGAAATTCAAAGTCAGAGAAGTAAAAGAATCTTAGGGACCAAATAATCCATCTTCCTTATTTCACAGGTGAAGACAATGGTCCAAACAGGAGAGATGATGTCCCAGAGACACAGGTTCCCAGCCAAACCTAGGCGGGACCCAGGGCTCTCACCACTCCCTGCAACGCTGCCTCTCTCTTCAACCAGCACCTGAGGTTTCTGTATATTTCAGCAGGCTCTGCTTTTCCAGCTGGACAAACAGAAGGCAAAATCAGGATGCTCCCTATTCATCTCTGTTTGTCTCTTTTCCCTTCTTCTATCCACTCTGTATGCTGTTTGAACCGAACCCCTTCGCAGAGCAGCTAGCCCTCTGTCAGCAATCTGCATACATCCAGAGACCTAGCTGCCCTATAGGGTGAATCTCACCTACCAGGGTTTTGTTCTGTTGAATAAAAGCAAATCCTGCATCAGGCAACAAATACTTTCCGATTCTTGAATAATTGAAAGGCTGGGCCCCAAGCCGCAGCAGGCAAGGAACTGATTAGAAATGGAGAACGGGAGAACCAGCAGCCAGCATCACCCGGGTGAGTTTGGGCACTCCACAGGGACACTGCCTCCCTCAGGGCCCGCTGCTGGGGCCTCAGGCCTCTTTGTGGGACAGCAGGAAGAACTTTGCAAGCATTAGCATCTTCATAATTCCATAGCAACCCTCTGTTTTTAATACCAAATTAATCTATATGGTGAGAGCAAGAAAGAAGGGATCAGTTAATGTACTGCATCACAATGCCTGTGAAAACTAATCAAAGGAATTGAAAGTATGACTCAAACAAATGTCTTATATTATTTCCAGATGGATTATCAGGGAGAATAAGCCCATTTCTCAGCTCACATATGAGTACTGAGACAATGCAGGCCTTCTCCTCATTTCAAGGCTCTCCTTTCCCAGATCAGATGAAAAATATAAAACACACCTCACGTTAACAGCATTTTGCAGCTGCCCTATGACCGTGGCACCAGGCTTCACTGGTGGCTCAGTGGTAAAGAACCCACCTGCAATGCAGGAGATCCAGGTTTGATCCCTGGGTTAGGAAGACCCCCTTGGGTTGGAAGAAGGAAATGGTAACCCACTCCAGTATTCTTGCCTGGAAAATCCCATGGACAGAGGAACCCGGCAGTCTACAGTCCATGGGGTCACAAAGAGTCAGACACAGCTTGCAGCTAAACACAAACACAAAATCATGGCACCTCTTAAATACACTTAATGAGGCAGATAGAATGGGGTTTGGGCCCAGGTGTTACCCTCTGGGACCAGCTGTCTCCAGTCTTATATGCTTCCTGCCTACACTCAACATGGAACCACAGCCCTTCCACAAATCTCAAGTATGACCAGATCATTTTTCTGTTTACATCTACATTTTTCAATAATTTCCCATTGCCCTCAAGAGACCCAAGTGATATCTCAACTGAGTCTGTCTTCTTCCACGTTCTCAGCATGCACTGTGCCCCCCTGCAATGGGCATGCCCCCAACCACAGCCACTTTGGCCCTCCTTCTATCCTCAGAAGTGCCAGAGTCTTGGCTCTGATCCTTCATGTGTGTGTCTGCAAGGCCTGGAACATTCCTCATCCTCCAAGACTTTGATTCCTGAGGATAGCTAATCCCTAAGCAGGGGAAAGTAGAAAATAGTAAAGTCACTCAGTCATGTCCAACTCTTTGTGACCCCATGAACTAGCCCACAAGGCTCCTCTGTCCATGGAATTTTCCAGGCAAGAGTACTGGATTGGGATGTCATTTCCTTCTCCAGGGGCTCTTCCTGACCCAGGGATCAAACCTGGGTCTCCTGCATTACAGGCAGACGCTCTGCCATCTGAGCCACCAGGGAAGCAGGGGAAGTCCTTGTGTAATACATCCCTACAGCTCCCTCTCCTCCCCTTTCATCCCCCTCATGATTCCCGCTCCAGGGCCCTCTTTCCCATCAGACTGCACACCCCACATGATACTACAGGATCATGACTGTCTGGGCCACATCTACGAAACAGCACCTCTTGCAATGCCTGGTTCAAAGCAGGGCTTAGTCAACATGTGCTTAATAAGCAATTTTTTTAAGACTAAATAGAAAGCAAAAACCAAACAATCAAAATTAGGCTACTAAAAAGTCCTTACTGAGTATCTTTTCATTCTTCTTTTTCTTTTTTTGGTAATTATTTAATGAATATTTATTTAGTATCTGCCATGTGGTAGGAACTGCTCCAGGCACAGAGAAGACAACAGTGAAGAACACAGGCAAAAATCCTTGCACTCAGGGGTGGCTTTTGTTAAAGGAGGCAAATAATGAAAAGAATAAACAAAAGATATGGTTTGCTAAATGGCGCGTATAACCATTGGAGAGGTGATACAGAGGAAAAGGGGGATGTATAAACACAGGTGCTGACCACAGGTAGCTAAAGCTAATTCTCAAGCTACCTAAGAGGTCCCCCAAGTCTGTATTCCACTAAATTTCTTTTCCTTTTTATCCAATTCCCCTAATGGTGTACATTTAATTAGCGTTCTATTTTAATGCTATTTTAGCTCATTCTGGGATGATATATGGGTCAGGCATCATTTTTCTCCCATCAAATTATTTCCTTTGGATAAATTCCTAAATGGAGAATTATTTAATCAAATGTACATTTTTCAGATTTCGCAATATACTTTCATTTTGTCACTGCAAATAATTTCAGAAATGTCTAAGGCCATGTGAGCAAAAAATTGATGTACCTCTTTCTTCTTAGCATCGGCCAGACCAAGAACTGCTATCGTCTGTTTACATTTGTTACTTTAGTAGATGTGGAAATGCTGTTTCAAGGTTCTTTTCCTTTTTCTCCTTTGATTCTCTTATTTTTCCTTGTAAAATCTGATTGCCCAAACATTGGGTTGGCCAAAAAATTCTTTTGGGTTTTTCCATAAGATGTTACAGAAAAACCTGAACAAACCTTCTCATCAACACAATACAAAGCAGGGTTTTTCTCTACCTTGTACACAATCATGACTTTGTTCTCTAAACTCAAGATCTTTTCATTTTCGATGAGAGAACAGAGATGTCACGAAAGACCAAGACAGGGAAAGAGATTCCATAGAATGACCAGGCTTTTCCACTAGATCATGAGAACTACTAGAAATGAAATGACACAGGTTGATAGGGCTCTGAGAGCAAACCTACCATGTTGGCACTGTGTCAAATATTTATGTGTCAAATACTTTAGGCAAATAAGCTACAACCATATACAATATCAAGAACTGAAGTTGTGATGGGTCCCCAGGTTCACAGGGCATCTACTCCTTTTGACCAGTTAAAGAATAGCTTTCAAAGGTAATGGTTTTTGTTCTCTACTTGCCTTTTGTTGAGTAAAGATTTTCCAATTTACATCCTGGAGGCTTGTTTATTCAGTTAATTTCTGTATAGCCAAATAAATAAGTAAGTTAAAGCTTTTACAGCTAATGATTTCATTTGAAATTAAATAGTTATGTAGCTCACTCGTCGTTCTATTTCTTTCTTAGGTTATCATTAATGTGTAGTTTTCAAAATTGTACACAGACTCTAACCAATCAGATGTTTGGTTCATTTTCACTTTCAAAGGTAGTAACTGGATATTTCAACTGCTAACTTAAGTTTACTGTCAAATAGAAGATTCTGAGGACAATTTGAGTTTTTCTTTTTGTCTGGCATATTTTATTTTTGACATCAACTAGTTTCATGTCTTCGGACTTTAATCAGTTTTTATGTATTTATATTCCTTTTTAACGTGTCATACTTTACATATAACATTGGCCATTTATGATGTGCAATTCTAAGAGTCTGACAGATAGATTACAACATAACAGCTACCACGGTCAAGATATAGATCTATTCCCTCTCCTTGGAAAAACATCCTTATGTCCCTCGGCAACCAAGCTCTCCCTCTACTTTCAGCCCCTGGCAGAGACGGATCTGTTTTTGCATTTTTCAGATTATTATATAAATAGAATCATAAAGTCTGCAGCCTTTTGAGCTGGCTTCTTTCATTTGGCAGAATACATTTGAGATTCATCCAGGGTATTACATGCTTCAGTGCTTTTCACTGCAGAATACTATTCCTTTATATGGATGTACCATAGTTTATTTATTCACGTGCTCAAGTGCATTTTGAGTTGTTTTCAGTTTAGAGAAACTGTGAATAAAGCTGCTACTGAAATCTAGGCAAAGGCTCTTATGTGATCATATTTTCATTTCTGTTGGGTCCATATACAGGAGTGACATTTCTGGGCTATACAGTGATTTGTTAATATATTACTTTTTCATTCTCTCCAGGAGTAAATGAGAATTCCAGTCATTTAACATCCTAATCCTCTCTTGATATTGTCTGATATTTTCATTTAGCATTTGTATTAGGTGTGTGGGCTTCCAAGTTTGCTCAGAGGTAAAGAATCTACCTACAATATAGGAGATGCAAGATATGCAAGTTTGATCCCTGGGTCGGGAAGATCCCCCAGACAATGGCATGGCGACCCACTCTGGTATGCTTGCCTAGAGAATCCCATGGACAGAGGAATCTGGCAGGCTATAGTCCATAGAGTTTTAAAGAGTTGGACACAACTGAAGTGGCTAAGCATTAGGTGTGTAGTGGTATTTCACTGTAGTTTTATTTGCATTTTTTGATGACTAATGAAGATGAGAAACTTCACCTGAGCTTATTTGTCATCCATATTTTTTGGTTAAGTGTCTTCAAATATTTTTCCATTGGTTGGATGTTAACCTACTAATGAATTTGGAGAGCATTTGGATACAAGTCCTTTCTATTTCACCATTATTTCCTCTTAGTCCATGGCTTGCCATTTCATTTTCTTGCAAGTGTCTTTTGCCAGACAGAAGTTTTAAATTGTGAAGAATTCCAATTTACATTCCTTTTTAACAGTGTGTGTGTGATTTAATTCTACCCTTTTTTCTCCATGTACCACCATCGGTGATCATTGTACAATAGCTCTGTTTTGGTCTATCTCACAAAGCAGATGTGGTTCCCACTTTCTGTGCTTAGCATAAAGGGAACAAGTATGAGGACATGGGATGAACAGTGAACCGAGTGTTAGAATGTCTAGATTCCTGTTTTGTCATTGGCTTGCTATCAACTGTGAGTGTATTATTTAAATTCTTTTAGACTTCCATTTTTTCATCTCATATTAGAAAGAAAACTCTACTTGCTTAATTTCAGGAATGATGAGAATAAAATAAAATGAAAGGTACAGAAGTACCTGTCAAGTGCTGGAAGGATGCTGCTGCTGCTCCATGCTTTATAATTTCCTATTCTAAGAACCTCCCATCAACTTTGACAGTCCTGCTGGACTCCACATTACAAAGGTACTTCTGTAACTACAAATACAAGGCCCTAATAGACTTTGTGTATCTAGCACTTCTCTCTTTCCCTCAAGAATATCCTTCAGCAACTTCAAATTTTCTTTTCAGGTGCTTATATCAATTTTTAAAATTCTATATATTTAACACAGGATAATCTTCAGATTTCATTTCAGAAACTTGCAATTTTTAATTTTTTCAAAAAGAAATGCTCTAACCAGCAATAGAATTGAGTAAGATTCCTTCCCTTGGACATTTGGCAGAAACATCTTCTTTTATGAAATAGTAGTATTATTCAACAATGGAGTGTGATTTTTTTCCTTCTCCCTCTCAAGGGAGGAAATTGAAACATAGCAGAAGTTTAAACATTCTCTAGGACATACACAGTCCCTTTTCCAGTAAAACTAGATAAAGAAAAGGCTATTTCTATGGACAGGAATATTTGTGGTTAGGAATTATAGCTGTAAGCTTCTTTTTAGAAGTATCTAGGAAAAGAATAAATTTGTTTAAAAGGTTTAGTCTATATAACCATTGAGAATTGAAAGTTTTTAATATATTTAATAAAGATTTAACATTTTGAATTTTAAAAATTTTTAAAGGCTTTTTTATTAGTTATGTAGCTACTTTTGGTAAAATTGTTACTAGTTGATCTTTTGGAAATAGGTAGGTCTTACACTGAACTTGTAATAATCAAAAAGGGCAAATCCAGGAAAAGTGCTTTAAAATGAAGGTCAGATTATGTCACCACTCTGGTCAATGGCTTTGCTATCTCAGTTGTTGTTCTTCAGTCACTAAGCCACATCCAACTCTTTGCAGCCCCTTGGACTGCAGCACACCAGGCTTCCCTGCCCTTCACTATCTCCTGTATTTTGCTCAAGCTCATCTCCACTGAGTTGGTGTTGCTGTCTAACCAGCTTATCCTCTGCTGCCTTCTTCTCCTCTTGCCTTTAATCTTTCCCAGCATCAGGTTTTTTTTCCAGTGAGTCAGCTCTTTGCATCAGGTGGCCAAAGTATTGGAGCTTCAGCACCAGCCCTTCTAATGAATAGTCAGGGTTGATTTCCTTTAGGATTATCCAGAGTGACAGCCAAGTACTTCCAAGGGTCCACCCCTCCCCACCTCCCTGATGTCGGCTTCTGTCACTCTCCCCTCTTGCCTGCCCCACCCCAGTTGACTGGTCTTCTGTTCTTTGCTCATTTCAGTTGTTGTCACTGAGTCCTCTGCCTGAAGTGCTCTTCTCCCAAATACCACATGGCTCAATCCTAGTCCTAGTATAAATCCTAGGATTTATACTTGTCAGGCCCAGTATAAAATGAAAATCTATTATGTTAAAAATTATTAAGAATCTCAAGATGGCAACAGCAGAGCATTAAATCAAGTGTGGCTATACAGGCAAGTACATCCATAAAGCCTACCCTGCCTGGCTCCTTGATTCCTTTATATCTCTGTTTCAAAGTTGTCTTGTATTAGAGAAGTTGCCCCTCTGTCCATTTCTTCCTTGGCCCTTTCATTTTCATTTTATTTATTGATTAATTGACTGACTGCCTTTCCCTAGTAGGCTACAAAGTACTTACATGCTATATTACCCACAGCATAAAACATGCCCAACAAATAACATAGTAGCCACTCAAATATTTGTCAGTTGAATAAAGGAGTAAACAAAAAATAAGAAAAATCCGAAGCCACATGAATAAAAAATCAAGAGATAAATCAGATTGTAAAATAGTAAACACAGAAACTATGTTTGCATGAGTGAGGAGAGGCTCAGATTTAGAAATTCAAATTTAGGAATAAGGAGAATGGATTCTGCCTCAGCTCTTACACTGACTTGCTCTGTGATTTTGGAAAGGTCTCTTGATCCCTCTGAATTCCAGACTGTCGCATGTGCAGTAAGGGTCTTTCAACACTTCATTCTGTGACCTTATGGAACAGTCTTAAATATGACACTGCGAAATAGGAATCTAATTAGTTGATATTTTCTATGCATTTGGGTTTATAGAAACAAAATGAGATGCTCTTTGGATTACCAATCTGGCATGTATCCAGTCTGCTCCTTCAATGTGACAGTCTACTTACAGATATATATGGTATACAATATACAAATAGTCTATGATATATTGTGGCCTCACAAAACCATTTTTGTTGAGGAAAAAATAGCTCTGCTTTGAGAAGTAGCTAGAATTCTTGTAAGTAGCTTATTATGCATCAGAGTTTGATTGCCTTGACCATTTAAACTCTACAGTTGGTCATATTCATGTGCTATTTGAACTCACAGACTGTCATATGTTAGTTCTTTTTAAAAAAAGATAGAAATCTAAGTGTAGAGACTCCTGAATCCCCACAATTTTCCTCGCTGCTTTTTAGGATATCCTAGGGTATCTTGTTGAATCCATTGTGGGAAACAGAATCTTCATTTAATATGCCAAGCTCCTTTTTGATATTATTCATTTCAAAAATCATGAAGAAATGTGATCATAAATTTTCTTGGCATAGATGATATTAAAAAAAAACTCACAAAACATTAAAATGCCTTCTGGCTCTGTATGTGTCTGTGTTGAAAAATATTTGTTTTCCAAATCTCAGCCTCTTTCTTTTTTGGTCAATAATTGTGCACAGTACTTGCTTTGCAGTTTGTTTTTCAAGTCCATTTTGCTTGAGATAATGTCCTGTGTCTTTTTTATTCTTCTGGTTCATTTTTCCTCTACTTATGGTGCTTTTTGAGCAAAGAAGCAAACTGATTTCTTCCCCCAGAATCTACATTAATCCTACCCACTGAAAGATTTCTGATGTGCTTTTATCACTGTTTTTAAATAATCCCCATATTCTATCTGATAGAATGAGAGCAAGATGGACCCTCATCACATAAGAATAGAGAGAAGCAAAATGAACCAAAAGTGAAAGGCAATACAGATGCTGAGAGCACAGCTGTAAACTTGGTCCATCGAATAAGGAAGGGCTGAAGAATTCTATAAATCTCAGTACAAGGTCAGCATAGAACTTACTACCAGGCTCCACTGACACTGCAGCCTTGATATCCTCTGGATTATGAACCCTATATCTAGGGACAAGGATTATAGCTCCTTATTGGGCAGCCCAAGTTATAAGAGTTAGGGACACATGAATACAGGAAATTTGTTTCATCACCAGGAAGGCAGGTTAGGCAGAGAAGAGCTAAATGAATTAAATATAAGTTATAATTCAGTACCTTGTTTCTTAGTAAGGACAAAGTAAGAATAAAAAGCACT
Organism: Madoqua kirkii; assembly: GCA_006408675.1. Classification (NCBI taxonomy): domain Eukaryota; kingdom Metazoa; phylum Chordata; class Mammalia; order Artiodactyla; family Bovidae; genus Madoqua; species Madoqua kirkii. The sequence continues at coordinate 7,626 of SJYC01104258.1, read as the reverse complement.
GTATGTACATATGACTCCCAGATGTGCTACTAGCATGCAAGGAGCACCTGAGAAGCATGGAAGTCTGGAACACCCCATGGAGATCCTATGAATGAATCTACACAGATAGGTTCAGGGGTATCAGGTATGATTTGCTTTCCGTGACAGAAAACTCCGCCTTCTCTTCTACCCAAAGGTTTGGATAAAAGTATAAGAAATCGTCCCACAACTAAAAATTAAAAGATGAATCTGGCCACCTGAGATAATAGAAAAGACCTCTGTGGCAGGAACTGGAAGATCGGTTTCCAGTCCCAACCATTTCACTAACCAGCATGAGGAAGTTTCCCTCCATACCAACCTTTCTGTTAGCTAAATGCCATGGGTGGGACCGACCCAGGTGACTTCATGTGGAAGAGAAGTCTCACTCAGCTGAGCCCTTCTCAAATTTGTGAAGCACAACACTGTTTCAAAATTATACAATGATATATTCTCTAATTATTATACACAAAAGAGTTGCTGTTTGAAGCTACCAAATTTTGGAGTAACCTGTTATACAGTAATAGGTCACTGAAACTGAACTTTATACTGGAAGCAGGTGCTTTGCGAGCACAGTCATAAAGAGTGGAGAACTGGGTAAGAGGTAGAAGAGCTTGGAGGAGATCGCTGATAAAGTGTCAAGGGACAAAGGAAGAATGTTTCCCTAGCCTGGAGGAAAGAGGTAGTGGTAGAAATTTAGTGAAACTATTGCCTATAGTAGTGTAGAAATAGAAATACATATCTCTAATGAACTGTTAGATAAGGCTAAAGAGATTTCCAGACAACATCAAAAGTAGCAACTGGTCTACTTTGACTTTGTGTGATAAAAATGCCCATAGAGAAAAATAAGATTAAATGAGAAAACGCACAATTTTTCAACAGATTTTAGAGGACATACAAAGAGGCCAGGACTTCCTGCTTTCAAAACAAAAAAATGTTTCCCAGTCCCAGAATCTCTGGATGGTAAAATAATCTCAAAGTAAGAAAGGGTAAAGATTTTAAGGGTATTACTCTAAGACCTCTGTTGTGACTCAAAGATTCAAGTGTGTGCCTAGTTGCACTAAAAAACCTTAAGGGATGCCTAGTGGATTCTCTTTGGTAAGAAAGGAGCCTTTAAGAATCTAAGGGTAAAATGTAAAATCTCTCACTAGATAAAAGGGCTTCAAGAATCTTGAAGGCTTTGTCCCATACCACTTCTGTGTCACTCATAAGTCAGAGAGGAGCTTACCTGGAAGATAATTTTGAGTGTGATTTTTATCTAATGGAATTGACCCCCAGAAAGAGGCCTGCAAAAACACAGTTAAGTTTTAAGGGAATTGTTCCATAGAAGCAGTTCACTGCATAGTGGCAGCCCAGAATGAAGAGACCTTTGTACCCATAAAGGAAGCAGACTGAGAAAGCCACTCAGCAGCAAGCACAGGCCATTTGTTGCAGAAAAGAAAAGGACTCAGAGGGTAAAACCAAGAGCCCAAAGCAGACAGACAGGAGCCAAGGAGAGTCACTCCCAGGAAGAAAGACTGGGCCTAATCGACGAAGTGGCAACAGATGCCCAGGTCTATTTTATATGTAGTTGGAGTTCTGAATTGGCGTGGGCCAGTGATGGCTATCTGCCTATTTCCACCTGTTTGGATGAGAATGTCTGTTATACTTATCCTCTTCCTATAACACGATTGTCTGTTGGCTGTAAGGGGCAGATAACACATCTCTTTATTCAACATACTAAAAACACAATCAACTTCTAGACTTACTTATATAACAAGATTCTCAACTTCAGCTTGAGCCTAAAGCAAGAATGAGGTGAGAATTTTGCAGGTCTTGGGAGATGGTAAATGTTTTTTGTGTGTGGAAGAAATATAAATGGTTTGTGGCCCAAAGGTGGACTGTGATAAATGAAAGATGGTCACAATTTCTTTGATATCCTGGAAGGGTAGAGTCTAATATTCCTCCCTTCTAATCTGAGACAGCCTCCTGGACTTGTTTGATAGAAGGCAGCAGAATTGACATTCTGGGATTTTTGAGACTAGACCATAAAAAGTTCTGAAGCTTTCATCTGGGTGGCCTCTTGGGACACTTCCTGGGAAGCATGAACCACCAGGCTGTAGTGCACACATGTAGGCCTCCAGGTGACACCTCCACTCAGCACAGTCTCCCGTCTTCACACATTAAGGATCAGACATAGTGTGGAGCTCTCTTGGACCTGTGAACCAGTTCATCCAACAACTGTGTATTACAGAGTGGCTCCAGCCAGTGCTCTGGGAGTAGAAGAATCACCCAGCCAGGCCTTGTTTGAATGTCTGACACACAAAATTGTGAGAAAAAATAAAAATATTTTTAAATTTAAGCTATTATGTTGCGGGAGGTGGGGGGAATGTTTTACAGCAGTAGATAAGAGAACAAGGTCTCTTTCTACTTCTGAGTCTTGGTTTCCTCACCAACAAAATGTGAGATTTGAATTAGATCTCTAAGTTTCTTCAAATTTTAAGAAAAAGAGCAAAATAACACATTGTAATTTTATTAAAATTTTATGATTTCACTTATAAAACCATTTACAGGTAGTAAGCATTACAAATTATGTCACTGCTGACTAAAATATCAGAGCTGGAGTTAAAACACTGGGGAATTATTGTCAATACATACCAAACACCATTCTAGCTGAGGATAGATTAGCAAGGTTAATGTTTTAATAGAGAGACAAACTGATTTCTTTTCAATGACTCTCCACAGGGGCTAGCTAAATGCACCCAAATTATTTAATATATAAAACAGCTAAGTCTTTCAACAAAATTTCCCTTGAACAAGACATAAGGAAATTATCTAGAAAATTAATTCCTATGTGCAAACACATTGGTGACTATGTATATATGGGTAAATGCATATACTTCTATCTATTTAGCACAGGAGGCCTTAACTCAGAGTCTACATACCCTTAAGTAGTCCACGGATAGAGTTCAGGTGGTTCATATACTTTCATGGGGAAAAAAAATGTTATTTATTTTCCCTGACCTTTAACTGAATTTAGCATTAACTTCAATTATGCATGCAGGTAGAAAGCCAGAGAAGTATTAGCAGAATCTGTGATTTTTGTCACTAGAAGCAATCACTAGTATTTTCATATCACATAACAGTTGTTGCTGATTTCTCAAATTATCATCTACATTCATCACAACTTTGAATGTAGCATTATTAATCCCATGGAGAGATTCATTATCTAATACATTAATAAGAAACTAACATAACTATATGCCAATAAAAAAGCAATTATACTCCAATAAAAATTAATAAAATAAATAAACATTTATTTAAAGGAAAAATATACATGTTGTTAACATACAAATCCTACTATATTAAAATTCACCTTTCATATTTTGATAATATTTTATCATAATTCATTTCCTTTTTAATACTATGTTTTTAAATTCAAGTGTATTTAAGAAAACTATTCTGAAAAAGGATCCATAGCCTTCTCTAAATCTAGAAAAGGAGGTGGTTCATATACTTTCATGGGGAAAAAAAATGTTATTTATTTTCCCTGACCTTTAACTGAATTTAGCATTAACTTCAATTATGCATGCAGGTAGAAAGCCAGAGAAGTATTAGCAGAATCTGTGATTTTTGTCACTAGAAGCAATCACTAGTATTTTCATATCACATAACAGTTGTTGCAGATTTCTCAAATTATCATCTACATTCATCACAACTTTGAATGTAGCATTATTAATCCCATGGAGAGATTCATTATCTAATACATTAATAAGAAACTAACATAACTATATGCCAATAAAAAAGCAATTATACTCCAATAAAAATTAATAAAATAAATAAACATTTATTTAAAGGAAAAATATACATGTTGTTAACATACAAATCCTACTATATTAAAATTCACCTTTCATATTTTGATAATATTTTATCATAATTCATTTCCTTTTTAATACTATGTTTTTAAATTCAAGTGTATTTAAGAAAACTATTCTGAAAAAGGATCCATAGCCTTCTCTAAATCTAGAAAAGGGGTCCATGGCACCAAAAGGTTGTAAACCCCTTCCTAGACTCTCCAGCCAGCCAACACACACCAAGTCTCTGCCACAGGCCAAATGTGGTCCCAGAATTCAACACGCTACTACATCAGTTCTTTCTCACACTCTGCTTCCTCTTCCTGTCTCCTACCTTAATTGCTCTCATATCAGCCCCTCACATAGGCCCCCAATCTCACTTCTGACATCTTCGATCACAGATGATTCTGCCACACACTCCCTTACAGAGAAGCTGGAACTTCCTCTTTTTATCTGTGTCCAAAGATTCTACAGCTACCTATATGCTGTTCCCCCTCAAATGCATACATTTACAAATCTCATGCCACTTTTGAAATGGAAAGTCTAAATTTCCAACCGCCTCCTCATCCTAAATATCCTCCACACACTTCAAATTAAACAGGATCATTCTTTCCCTGTTCCTACCGTCAGCTGCTCTGACTCACTGACGCCAAGGCACGCACGGTGACAGCACTTCTGTGCATCGGAATCTTTGGTGCCGCGTCTGGTTTTAACTCCCTCTAGCTCATCCCCAAATTATCCTATTTATATTGCCCTTTTAAATATTTCTGAAATCCATTTCTCTTACTTGACTCAGGGTCTGCTCAATCCTTGTCATGACCAGTTAATAATCTTTTAGAGAATCTCCTAGTTTCTAGCATCTCATTGTCTTCCACTAGAATTATCCTTCTAGAACTCAAATTAGACCTTCTCACTTTCCACCTGTGAAGCTATAGTGATTAGATCCATGAGCCTCCCCTGGGTGATTTGTTAAAGCACAGATTGCTGGGCCTCCTTCTCAGGGTATCTGATTCTGGAAGTCTGTAGAGGGGCCTGAAAGTTTGCATTTCTAACCTGTTTCCAGGCAATGCTAATGCTGGTTAGGATACCACACTGGAAAATTCCTGGCCTGGATCACTAGTCTAGTCTACTTTTTAAAATTTTTATACATTATAAAAAATCTTTTGGCTGCGCTGTGTCTTCGTTGCTTTTGTTCAGGCTTTGTCTTGTTGCAGTGAGTGGGGGCTACCCTTTGTTGTGGTGCACGGACTTCTCATTGAAGTGGCTTCTCTTGTTGCAGAGCACAGGCTCTAGGCACACGAGTTTCATTAATTGTGGTGCTCAGGCTCGGGAGTTTTGACTCACAGGCTTAGTTGCTCTAAGACATGTGGAGTGTTCCTGGACCAGGGATCGAACCCCTGCTCCCTGCATCGGCAGGCAGATTCTTATCCACTACACCACCAGGGAAGTCCTAGACCACTAGTCTTTAAACCTGCTTGATTTGTATCTCTTCCAGGAAAAATATTTCAGGGCAACTCCCTGAAATATATATGCCTATTTATTTATAACAGATATGTTATGAAACATATTATATATTTATATCAATGGCACACGAGCATGGCAGCTGTGACAGCACGGCCAAGAGGAGCTACCCCACATCCAAGGTCAGGAGCAGCGGCTGAGAGGAGTTACCCCACAACCGAGGTCAGGAGCGGCAGCTGCAGTTTGCTGGAGTGGCCATGAAGAGGTACCCCATGTCCAAGGTAACAGAAACCCAAGTAAGACAGTAGGTGCTGAGAGAGGGCATCAGGGCAGACAGACTGAAACCACAATCACAGACAATTAGCCAATCTGATCACATGGATTACAGCCTTGTCTAACTCAATGAAACTAAGCCATGCCATGTGGGGCCACCCAAGATGGACAGGTCATGGTGGAGAGGTCTGACAGAATGTGGTCCACTGGAGAAGAGAATGGAAAACTACTTCAGTATTCTTGCTTGAGAATTCCATGAACAGTAGGAAAAGGCAAAAAGATAGGACATTGAAAGATGAACTCCCCAGGTCGTAGGTGCCCAATATGCTACTGGAGATCAGTGGAGAAATAACTCCAGAAAGAAGGAAGGGATGGAGCCAAAGCAAAAACAACACCCAGTTGTGGATAGGACTGCTGATAGAAGAAAGAGTCAATGCTATAAAGAGCAATATTGCATAGAAACCTGGAATGTTAGGTCCATGAATCAAGGAAAATTGGAAGTGGTCACACAGGAGATGGCAAGAGTGAACATCAACATTATAGGAATCAGCGAAATAAGATGGACTAGAATGGGGGAATTTAACTCAGATGACCATTATATCTACTACTGTGGGCAGGAATCCCTTAGAATAAATGGAGTAGCCATCATAGTCAACAAAAGAGTCTGAAATGCAGTACTTGGATGCAATCTCAAAAACGACGGAATGATCTCTGTTCGTTACCAAGGAAAACCATTCAATATCATGGTAATCCAAGTCTATGCCCCAACCAATAATGCTGAAGAAGCTGAAGTTGAATGGTTTTATGAAGATCTACAAGACCTGCTAGAACTAACACCTGAAAAAGATGTTCTTTTCATTATAGGGGACTGGAATGCAAAAGTAGGAAGTCATGAAACACCTGGAGTAACAGGCACATTTGGCCTTGGAATACAGAATGAATCAGGGCAAAGGCTAGCAGAATCCTTCCAAGAGAACATACTGGTCATGGCAAACACCCTCTTCCAACAACACAAGAGAAGACTCTACACATGGACATCACCAGATGGTCAACACAGAAATCAGATTGATTATATTCTTTGCAGCCAAAGATGGAGAAGCTCTATACACTCAGCAAAAACAAGATTGGGAGCTGGCTGTGGCTCAGATCATGAATTCCTTATTGCCAAATTCAGATTTAAATTGAAGAAAGTCAGGAAAACTTTGGTTTTCCCCAACTAGACCATTCAGGTATGACCTAAATCAAATCCCTTACGACTATACAGTGGAAATGAGAAATAGATTTAAGGGACTAGATCTGATAGACAGAGTGCCTGATGAACTATGGATAGAGGTTTGTGACATTGTACATGAGACAAGGAGCAAGACCATCCCCAAGAAAAAGAAATGCAAAACAGCAAAATGGCTGTCTGAGGAGGCCTTACAAATAGCTGTGAAAGAAGAGAATCAAAAAGCAAAGGAGAAAAGGAAAGATATAAGCATCTGAATGCAGAGTTCCAAAGAATAGCAAGGAGAGATTTTAAAAAGCCCTCCTCAATGATCAATAAAATGAAATAGAGGAAAACAACAGAATGGGAAAGACTAGAGATCTCTTCAAGAAAATTAGAGATATCAAGGGAACATTTCATGCAAAGATGGGCTCGATAAAGGACAGAAATGGTATGGACCTAACAGAAACAGAAGACATTAAGAAGAGGTGGCAACAATACACAGAAGAACTGTACAAAAAAGATCTTCATGACCCAGATTATCATGAAGGTGTGATCACTCACACTCACCTAGAACCAGACATCCTGGAATGTGAAGTCAGGCAGGCCTTAAGAAGCATCACTACAAACAAAGCTAGTGGAGGTGATGGAGTTCCAGTTGAGCTATTTCAAATTCTAAAAGATGATGCTGTGAAAGTGCTGCACTCAATATGCCAGCAAATTTGGAAAACTCAGCAGTGGCCACAGGACTGGAAAAGGGCAGTTTTCATTCTAATCCCAAAGAAAGGCAATGCCAAAGAATGCTCAAACTACTGCACAATTGCACTCATCTCACAC
>SJYC01104257.1:0-41090 GCA_006408675.1 Madoqua kirkii | reverse complement strand
GTGAAAGTGCTGCACTCAATATGCCAGCAAATTTGGAAAACTCAGCAGTGGCCACAGGACTGGAAAAGGGCAGTTTTCATTCTAATCCCAAAGAAAGGCAATGCCAAAGAATGCTCAAACTACTGCACAATTGCACTCATCTCACACGATAGTAAAGTAGTGCTCAAAATTCTCCAAGCCAGGCTTTAGCAATACATGAACTGTGAACTTCCAGGTGTTCAAGCTGGTTGTAGAAAAAGCAGAGGAACCAGAGATCAAATTGCCAACATCCATTGGATCATGGAAAAAGCAAGAGAGTTCCAGAAAAACATCTATTTCTGCTTTATTGACTATGCCAAAGCCTTTGATTGTGTGGATCACAATAAAATGTGGAAAATTCTGAGAGAGATGGGAATACCAGACCACCTGACCTGCCTCTTGAGAAATCTGTATGCAGGTCAGGAAGCAACAGTTAGAACTGCACATGAACAACAGACTGGTTCCAAATAGGAAAAGGAGTATGTCGAGGCTGTATATTGTCACCCTGATTCTTTAACTTCTATGCAGAGTACATCATGAGAAACACTGGACTGGAAGAAGCACAGACTGGAATCAAGATTGCCGGGAGAAATATCAGTCACCTCAGATATGCAGATGACACCACCCTTATGGGAGAAAGTGAAGAAGAACTAAAGAGCTTCTTGATGAAAGTTAAAGAAGAGAGTGAAAATCTTGACTTAAAACTCAACATTCAGAAAACTAAGATCATGGCATCTGGTCCTATCACTTCATGGGAAATAGATGGAAAAACAGTGGAAACAGTGGCTGACTTTATTTTTCTGGGCTCCAAAATTACTGCGGATGGTGTTCGCAGCCATGAAATTAGAAGACGCTTACTCCTTGGAAGGAAAGTTATGACCAACCTAGACAGCATATTAAAAAACAGAGACATTACTTTGCCAACAAAAGTTCGTCTAGTCAAGGCTATGGTTTTTCCAGTGGTCATGTATGGATGTGAGAGTTGGACTAAAGAAAGCTGAGCACCAAATAATTGATGCTTTTGAACTTTGGTGTTGGAAAAGACTCTTGGGAGGCCCCTGGACTGCAAGCAGATCCAATCAGTCCATCCTAAAGGAGATCAGTCCTGGGTGTTCATTGGAGGGACTGATGTTCAAGTTTAAAATCCAGTACTTTGGCCACCTGATGCAGAGAGCTGACCCATTGGAAAAGACCCTGATGCTGGGAAAGATTGAGGGCAGGAAAAGAAAGGGATGACAGAGGATGAGATGGTTGGATGGCATCACCGACTCAATGGACATGGGTGTGAGTGGACTCCGGGAATTGGTGATTGACAGGGAGGCCTGGCATGCTGTGGTTCATGGGGTCGCAGAGAGCTGGATCCAACTGAGCAACTGAACTGAACTGATATATTAATACATGTTCTAATGCACTAACATAGTGGGTACATCATGAAACACATTAAAATTATTTAAAAAATGAGATAAAAAGAAACAGAAGGTTCAAGACTATTCTTCCTGCATCCAAGTGGACTGTGATGTATACCTTGCATTAGAGGACTCAGGGAGGAACAAAGATTAAGAAAGAGTGCATTACGTAAGATATAAAGTCCTACTGTAATTTTCTAGTCAATTACAGCCAAGCTGTGTGCTCTCTAATCCTGGCTCCAGGCCATAGGTTACAACCTTAAGAAATTTCCTTAACGTCTCTAAATTTTCTTAACCTCTCTCTATGTCTTTGTTTTCCTCCGGAAAGCAGAGATAACATTAGTAACTACCTCATGGGATTGTTCTTAGGATTAAATAAATTCATATGCATAAAAATGTCCCTAGCATATAATAAATGTTTGATTAATGCTGACTATTATGATTGCTGCCTGTTAGACATCTTAATGCCATAACCATACTGATCAAATTCACTGTTCCCTGAGTAAATATCTACAACTCAATGTCTCTGCTCATGTTGTATTCTCTACCTGGAACATACTTTCTTTGCCTCCAGTTGATAATATCCTTCTCATCTTTCACAGCCCAGATGAAAATGTTATGTCCCCTGTGACAACTTACCCGAACCTCCTGACATAATTAATTGCTCTCTCCTCTGTGTTCTTTTAGCACTTTTACAAGCTTCTGAATGTGGCTCTCCTCAATGTATCATGTAGAGTTTCTTACAAGCCATTACCTCCAATATTGTGAGGTCCTTGGTAATATGAACACTGTCTGGCTGCCCTCTATATCCATCATGCCACCCTCAGAAAGTGCTTGGCACATAGCAGATGTAGATACTGATTGTGAAGGAGGTGAGGACACAAGGGTGACAACCCTATTCTAGCACCACATCCCTGCCTGTGACCTTGTGTTCAGATGCAGATGGTATTTTCCCCAAGTGCCTCCCCACCTCAGCCTTAATTCTCCTGATCCCAAGGCTAATGAGGCTACAATATAACAAAAATAAATATGTGATCTTTGTCCAGCTTCCTGGCACACATTTAAAACCCTCAAAACCTTCAGAGTGATGAGTGTCTTCTGCGTACTAATGAGATGACTGGTTCTGGGGGTTCCTGGGCAGCATCAGAATGGGGGTTGTTCATTAGAAAGATAAACTCTTAATTAGAAACTTGGAACTTTTAGTCCCTTCCCCTGCTTTCTCAGGAGGGGAGAAGAGCTAGAGATTGAGTCTAATCACCAGTGGCCAATGATTTAACCAACCATGCCTGCCTAGGGCAACTTTCATGAAAAACCTGAATAGTAGGGTTGAAAGGGATTCTGGATGGACAGGTGTATTCATATTCTAGGAAAATCAGTTCAGTTCAGTTCAGTTCAGTCCCTCAGTCATGTCCGACTCTTTGTGATGCCATGAAACGCAGCAAGCCAGGCCTCCCTGTCCATCACCAACTCCTGAAGTTCACTCAGACTCATGTCCATCGAGTCAGTGATGCCATCCAGCCATCTCATCCTCGGTCGTCCACTTTTCCTCCTGCCCCCAATCTTTCCCAGCATCATAGTCTTTTCCAAAGAGTCAACTCTTTGCATGAGGTGGCCACAGTACTGGAGTTTCAGCTTTAGCATCATTCCTTCCAAAGAAATCCCAGGGCTGATCTCCTTCAGAATGGACTGGTTGGATCTCCTTGCAGTCCAAGGGACTCTCAAGAGTCTTCTCCAACACCACAGTTAAAAAGATCAATTCTTCGGCGCTCAGCCTTCTTCACAGTCCAACTCTCATATCCATACATGATACTGGAAAAACCATAGCCTTGACTAAATGGACCTTAGTCGGCAAAGTAATGTCTCTGCTTTTGAATATACTATCTAGGTTGCTCGTAACTTTTCCTCCAAGGAGTAAGCATCTTTTAATTTCATGGCTGCAGTCACCACCTGCAGTGAATTTGGAGCCCCAAAAGATAAAGTCTGACCCTGTTTCCACTGTTTCTCCATCCATTTCCCATGAAGTGATAGGACCAGATGCCATGATCTTCGTTTTCTGAATGTTGAGCTTTAAGCCAACTTTTTCACTCTCCTCTCTCACTTTCATCAAGAAGCTTTTTAGTTCCTCTTCACTTTCTGCCATAAGGGTGGTGTCATCTGCATATCTGAGGTGATTGATAGTTCTCCCGGCAATCTTGATTCCAGCTTGTGCTTCTCCCAGTCCAGTGTTTCTCATGATGTACTCTGCATAGAAGTTAAAGAAGCAGGGTGACAATGTACAGCCTTGACGTACTCTTTTTCCTATTTGGAACCAATCTATTGTTCCATGTCCAGTTCTAACTGTTGCTTCCTGACCTGCATACAGATTTCTCAAGAGGCAGGTCAGGTGGTCTGGTATTCCCATCTCTCTCAGAATTTTCCACATTTTATTGTGATCCACACAGTCAAAGACTTTGGCATAGTCAATAAAGCAGAAATAGATGTTTTTCTGAAACTCTCTTGCTTTTTCCATGATCCAATGGATGTTGGCAATTTGATCTCTGGCTCCTCTGCCTTTTCTAAAACCAGCTTGAACATCAGGAAGTTCTCGGTTCATGTATTGCTAAAGCCTGTGGTGCATCCCAATTTCACAGGACAGAAGTTCCTGCACTCGGGACATTTCTGGATCTCACCCTATGTACCTCTTCATTTGGCCATTCATTTCTATCTTTTATAATAATCTTTCAGATAAACCAGAAAACATGATAAGGCTTTTAAACTGTTATGGCTACTAATCAAATCTGAGCAGAAAGTTGTGGGAATCTCAGATTTATAAGCAGTTGGTTAGAAGCACAGGTGTCAATCTGAGCTCGCAACCTATAAGGAGGCAGTCTTATGAGTGCATGTAAGTGCTTAGTTGCTGAGTTGTGTTCAACTCTTGGCACCCCCATGGACTATAGACCACCAGGCTCCTCTGTCCATAGAATTTGCCAAGCAAGAATATTGCAACAGGTTGCTATTTCCTCCTCCAGGAGATCTTCCTGACCCAGGAATCAAACTTGCATCTCTTGAGTCTCCTGCATTGGCAGGCAGATTCTTTACCACTAGTGCCACCTGGTAAGCTCTATGGGACTGTACCCTTAATCTGGGCTGTTCGTGTCAGATTGAATTGAATTGTAGGCTACCCAGTTGATGTCCAGAGAGTTGAAGAATTGGTTGGTGTGGGAAAAAATACAAAAAACACCCATTTGGTGGAGTGTGGGTAAAACCAGTTCAGAGAGGTTGATTAGGTTCATAAGGAAATCTGCAGCCATCTACTAGAAATATGCTAGCTAATTGGTACCATACATCAAACTATACCCTCAGCAGTCTTGCATCCCATCCATTTGAATAGTATGTCCACAAAATGGTAACAGAAAAAAACTTATTCAAATTGATATCTCAGTTCTTTTCCCTAGTTTCTATAATTTCACAGCCTTAGATATAAAAAATTGAATGCTTACCCTCCCCAACTCCATTAATAAGGAAGTCCTAAAGGTTCTGGATTATGTGTCCCTTGACTCAACATTTGGCCCTGTGTTACAGCATGTCCCAGTGCAGAGCCATGTCCATTTGAACTGCAAGTCAAAAGTGTTAGAGGCTGTATTCCATGCTTATCAACATTGCCCTGGTGTCTGCAGTGCTTGTCTTCAATTCTTTTAGAATTGCTGCATGTTTCTCTGAGTAGACTCGCTCTTTGTAAATCCCTGTTGCCCACTCCATGAAAAAAAATGGAATTAAATTATGCTAACATTTTAATAAACCATTCAAAGCCCATCTGCCATACCATGCTAAGTCACTTCAGTTGTGTCTGATTCTTTGGGTCTGCCAGGCTCCTCTGTCCATGGCTTCCTCAAGCAAGAATACTGGAGTGAGTCACTGTGCCATCCTCCAGGGATTTAGTTGCCTCTATTATGCCTCCCTGCATTGGCAAGCAGATTCTTTACTGGATGGCATCACTGACTCAATGGACATGAGTTTGAGTAAACTCTGGGAGTTGGTGATGGACAGGGAGGCCTGGTGTACTGTAGTCCACGGGTCACAAAGAGTCGGACACAACTGGGCAACTGTACTGAACTGAAGTGCCACCTAGGCAGCCCCCAATGCCTACATACCACCTGTTAATTAGGGTAACATTGTCACCTTCCCTGTGCCCAGGTTTGATGGAGCTCTGTTTACATGTAGCCCTGATATTGGGCTATTTTATTGTGAAAGAAAAGCTAGCTTCATGTCACATAAAATATATTTTTAAACGACAGCACACAGCATAAGAGAGCTAGATATGTCCCTGTCAACCCAAGTCCATGGGTCACAAAGAGTCGGACACAACTGGGCAACTGTACTGAACTGAAGTGCCACCTAGGCAGCCCCCAATGCCTACATACCACCTGTTAATTAGGGTAACATTGTCACCTTCCCTGTGCCCAGGTTTGATGGAGCTCTGTTTACATGTAGCCCTGATATTGGGCTATTTTATTGTGAAAGAAAAGCTAGCTTCATGTCACATAAAATATATTTTTAAACGACAGCACACAGCATAAGAGAGCTAGATATGTCCCTGTCAACCCTAATGAAAAAAGAATATCAGACCCATTAAAAGGCTAAAGTCCAATCACCCTTCAGTGATTTTTCTTCTCATCAGCAAAAATGCTCGTTAATTCTAATATCTTTGCTTTCAGGCATGAACTATGATATCTGAACAGAAATTTCATTTGTAATGAATACATTTTGACAGAAGTAGAATTATGATGATTCTATGGATGATAATAATAATAAACATATCACAGGAACTCTGGATTCTCTGAGCTGGCAGGGGACCTGTGAGACCTCCCTGTCTGTGACATAGTCTTGTGATGCTCCAGAAGCATCTGTATAAATAGTATAACTATAAAATCATGAGGCTGATTCTTCTAGCCAATAGACTAGAATGCATATGTCCAGACAGTAACCATCCATTACTGAATTAATCAACCATTGAGGCTATGGATTGCTCTTTTGAAAAATCCTGAAAGCCTATTTGTTAGCCTGGATTTGGTGAATCTACAGGGATGCCTTTTCTGGGGTGGGAGATTATTACAAGGATACTTGTATGTAGAAGGCCTCAGAGTCACCTTGGAACCCAGACATTTCAAGTCTGGATTTTCCTAAAAGAGGAATACTCATTCTGTATGATTTAGACATCAATGAAATAGATCTTTTTACTTGACCTAACAGGTATATTTCCCATCAGAAAAAAAAAATTATTCTGCATACAGCAGGTACTACAAATATTTGTTCAATGAGTATGTGAATAGGTTCATATCTGCCACTGTCCACCACTGTCCAGTTATTCCTCTAGTCTTTAAGGAATAAGGCTATCCAATCCTATGACCTAATCCCGCAACCTCACCCCACAGCTACACTGAAGGTAGGGGAAAAGCCTCATGGAATTGCTCTACCAGTCCTAGATTCCTCCCTCCAACATAATTTAACATAAAAAAGGAAAAAATAGACTATTACTTTTTTAAGCTCCTACTTGTGTTTCTGCTACCAATGGCCAAATGGAGTTTCTAATCCATCCCAACATAATCTGCTGCTCCCATTTCGTAGGTAAGCAAACCAGTTCAGAGAGATTAAGATTCTTGCACCAAGTGACACAGCTAGAAAGCATGAAGCCAGGCTTTTAAATGGTGGTCTCTCATAGCAAAATCTTGTTCTTCCTAATGTGCCCACCACTGTAGTGGCCATGAATCAATAGAGCAATTAGAGTTGTTATGTCTATTGTAATATGGAGTCAGGAAAAGGATTTGGTTTCAATAGATCAAAGAGAAAAGAAATTAGAAAGAGATCCTGTGGGGAAATGTGTATGTGGAGAGTTGCCAGAAGAGAGGCCAGCCAAAAAAGGATTTAACACAATTGCTTATCAAATGGGCAAAGGACAGGACACGGAACTCATGAGTGAGGACACACAATTAGAAGACAAATGGGGAAAACATTTAATTTCTGTAGATATCAAGGAAAGGCAAATTAAAACAGCAGCTTTATGCATCCTAAAATAACAAAGAATGGTAGTGCTCAATGTTACCCATGTGGTGTAAGGCTATACACAAATGGACCCTGGTGAAAATATAAAACACACCTATTTGAAACAAATTTACCTATAATTGTCAAGAGTCATACAGCTGTTTATGCCCTTTATCGTAAAGAAAAATATCTAAGAGAAAGAAATGTATTTATATCGCTAAAGATGCAAACCATAGCAACATTCAAAACAGCAATAGTTTAAAATTAAGTAAATGCCAATAACAAGAGGATGTTTGTGTTACATGGTGGATGGAATATTATAGCATTAGCTACGTCTATCCCCTCTGGCCTGGACCACTGCAATAGACTTGTTCCTTGCCACCAGCGTTGGTTGTCCTCTCCAATCTAGGCTCTGCTCTGCCACCAGATGGGTCTTCTGAGTATGGCACTCCCATCGCCAACCTGGTGAAGTTCCAAGTTCTGATACAGTCCCCTAGGGCCTCTGCATG
Organism: Madoqua kirkii; assembly: GCA_006408675.1. Classification (NCBI taxonomy): domain Eukaryota; kingdom Metazoa; phylum Chordata; class Mammalia; order Artiodactyla; family Bovidae; genus Madoqua; species Madoqua kirkii. The sequence continues at coordinate 33,139 of SJYC01104257.1, read as the reverse complement.
CATTGTTCCACCTGCCTGTCCAGCTTCATTTCTCACACCTACCCCGCCTGCAGGTTTGTGTTTCTAGTGTATTCAATACTAGTGTATTGAATACACTAGAAACACATTCACTCCCGAATAAACATCTATAATCCAGTGGCCTTGCTTACGCTGTAGCCTCTACCTGGAATATCCTTCCCTTCATTTCCACTTGGTAAAATCCCTCACATACTTCACAACCCAGCCAAGAATGTTAGCTGGGCTTTGCTCACGTGTCTTTAGAATGAACAGGACTATATCTGTGCAGTAATTCAACTTTGCCTTCAAGACTGAGCTAACTAACTGCCTCTTTGAAAATAATTTCTTCATTTTCCACACCTTCATTGCCAGGTGAAATCAACCATGCTTTCCTTGGAGCCTCAATGGATGGTTTGTCATGATTAGATGGATGTTTATCATGGCATCTATTGTTCCTTGTTGCATGTATGTTTATATATGTCTCTCTCTATTAAATTCCCTGAGGACATGGCACACCTAGTCAATCAGATCAACATCTTACTCATCAGCATTTACTTAATGCTTGTTATATGCCAAGAACTGTGACATGCATTTTGCATTTAATCTCCATATCTCATTAAAATTTTACAACTTTGATAAAGTATGTTGTTTATTAGTGTCAGTTCAAAATAATAATGGAAACTAAATCTCAAAGAAGTTGAGTAACTTGCCCAACACACAGGATGAGCACAGCCAAGACCTGATGTATATTCTAATATATCCCACCCACCATACTGTCTCATTCTCTTTTTTGATATGTGAGTGAAAGTCCCTCAGTCCTGTCTGACTCACTGAAACTCATGGACTATACAGTCCATGGAATTCTCTAGGCCAGAGTACTGGAATGGGTAGTCTTTCCCTTCTCCAGGGGATCTTCCCAATCCAGGGATCGAACCCAAGTCTCCTGTATTGCAGGCATAGCTGACGCAGAATAGCTGCTCAATGATTGTCATGAAAATAAAATTACCATGGTAGCTGAATAAATGTTTACAACAGGTAAACTAAAGTTAGAATATAGAAATGGATCTATTCGCTGATTACAATCCGATAAAAACTGTATGTGCATATTTGACAAAGACTTGTGAACCTGATAACAGCAAAGTTCAATTTATTAGAGAAATAGAATTCTGGCAATTTTAAAATTGATTTTTCCCTTGCATGGTATTTTTAAGTTGCTTATGAAGACTTTTGTTCATGAAAGACTAGCTTCATCACTGTTCCACCATCAGAGCTCCAGAAAACACAAAGATATCAACTGACTAGAACACAGAAACCAGGGGTCTTAACTGGTTAGCTACTGAACATTTCTGGTGTAAACTATACTCATATCAGCAGGCTGGAAAAATGGATATACAAAAAGGGAGAAGAATGCCAATTTCCTTTTGCTGAGCTGCCAAACATAAAAAAGACTTGCACAAAACCTTGATTTTGCCTGGAAAGTAAATAAAAGCAGAAGTTGCCAGCACCATTTCATAGATTCCAGAGATGGATCTTTAAGTAAGTTACCTACTTTATGCAAAGAATGTATTGAAAGAGTAGAAGAGAAAGTGAAGAGAAAGGAGAAAAGAAAGGAAAGTGAGAGTCGAAGAAACAACATGAAATTTGACCAAGGGAAAAAAGAGACAATTAAAACTCAAATACATCTACATACTGGTTCTCTTAAAAATCCTTTCCCAAATTCTTGCATTTCACAATGTGTTGTTTAATTTCATCCAAGGAACAGAAAAAAAAGAGGGTGCCAGTGACAGAAATGGGGAATTACAAGGAGGAGAGGCTTTGGAAGGAGCAGAATCCTGTAAAGAGAACTCGATAAATGTTTGCATGCAGGCCATTAAAGCGTCTTATTCGTTGTGTTTCAGTTTCCAATAGGACATCTTTCACAGCCTGCCAAAATAGGAACACCTCCTCTCAGGGGGCAAGACTACATTTCAGTTAATTTTCTATTTCAATAAGATAGAAACTGCAAGTCAGCAAGAAAGAGAGACAGGCTGCATCCTTCCCTTAGTCTTGTATTCCCAATCACACGCAGGGCCCAGAAATAACCAGGATGGGCCTCATCACTCTTTTCTCTTTGCCTTAAAGTGACTAAAGATGAGGGTAAGCTGGGTGGTGGTGGTGGACGAAGAGCAGGCGGGGCTCCCCTGGGATTGAGGAGCCCCTGAGGGCTGACGACACACACTCCTTTGCAGGGAGTGTAAGGGAACAGCATAGCTATTTTTTCCAATCAGAGACTGACACTGAACCCATCCCTCAGCAAACACCATCTCTTCTTTTTTCTCCCTCTATAAGTCAACAGGAAAAATTACATTCCCCAAATAAGAGATTCATTTCTCATCAAAATAGAACCTTCTTTTATGTAGCTGCACAGAAGCTTCCTTACTGAAGCACCAAATTCAAAAGCAGCTATAAGTAAAAAGAATTTGCTCTTATCATAAATAAAAGATTGTATATGCAAACTTATTTGCAGTAAAATCTTACTATAAAAAATATAATTTATACCCTAGTTTCTCCTGTGTATTTTATGTAATATCATAGTAAAATATTTCCATTTTACAACATGTACCTATTAAAACCATTCCTTATAAAACTGTCGGCATAAAATAAAATACAAAAACTGGAAGGAAAAGCAGAGGAAAAGAAAATATATCAAAAAAAGAGGTGATGAAAGGAACAGAAAGATGCTTGTGGAAACCCTCCCGGCAAGACATAAATAACAGTAATATGGAGGCACTGGGGGCTCTAATAATTAAGTAGGATCTTTTAAGGTGAGAAATACTTAAATCCTCTTTGAATCCCATTCATTCTCTGTGCTAACAAGGAATTCTCTCACACTAAAATCTGGAGACAGGACCTAAATAGTGAGATAGAATGAGTCTACAAAATAATTCAGTTAAAAAGAAAGTGTCCTGGAAGTGGCAAATATTGTCTGTGAAAATGCAGCCCAATACGTGACTGAAGTTTACACTCAATTCAACAGATATGCCTCCCACCTGTACAGGTGGACTTGCTCTCTGTGAGCCAAAGAGTCCTTAAAATCAACTAGTCAGATCAATCTTTGGGTGGTTGTCAGCATTTACTTTGCAATCGTTTCAAATATACAGAAAACTTGCAAGGATAATAAAAAGAACTGCAGATTTCTTTTTCTAGATTTTCTACAGCGGTTGCATTTTTATTACTTTTTCATATATCTATATAAATTATATACATTCAAATTCCACATATAATTAAATATATACATGTATTTGATAATTTGAAAGTAAGTTGCCAATTTATTATACCCGTTCACTCCTGAAACATCAATGTATATTATTGGGGGGGCCACTCTTTCACAAAATAGGGGAACATAAAAATCAGGAAAATAATGTTTAATATTATCTAATTTATAGATCTTATTCAAATTGGTTCAACTGCCCCAACAACAGCCCTTATGTGTTTAAAAAATGAGATAGCTAAAAAAGGAATAGAAATAAAAAGAAAATTTTGAGAAGAGAAAGGAAAGATAAATCAAAGGAAATTATTAGTCCAGGGTGCAAGTCAGAATCGCACATTGCATTTAGCTGTCATATCTCTTCAGTCTTCCTTAATCTGGAAGAGACCCACTATGTTTGTTTTCTTCTGACCTTCACTTTTGAAAACAAGCCAGTATTTTGTAGAGTAGCTTAGTTTTGTCTCTATTTCCTCATGACTATGTTCAAACTGCACATTTTTGGCAGGCATGCCACGGAGGTGATGTGTCTTGGTATCAGGAGCATATGCTCATTTGTCTCATAAATGGTGATAATAACTTTGATCATCTCACTAAAGTGGCATCCATTGTAAAGTTACTATTTTTCCCTTTGTAATTCATAAGTGGAGATACTTTGAAATTAACCAAACATCCTCTTCCTTACCAAATTTTCACTCACTAGTTTCAACATCTGTTGATGACTCTTGTTTAAATTAATTATCACTGTGAATGGTTCCAAATAAGAAGGGATTCATGATCTATAGAAGGGGTGACTAGCAGCATCTCTGGGCAGTCAGATGGTTTAAGTTGTAACTTAGAAAGGAAAACAGTACCTATTTTTACTACAATCTCCCAGGTGGTTCTAGTGGTAAAGAACCCACCTGCCAATGCATGAGACTTAGGAGACATGAGTTCAGTCCCTGAGTCAGGAAGATCCCCTGGAGCACAGCAACCCACTTCAGTATTCTTGCCTGGAGAATTCCATGGACAGAGGACCCTGGTGGGCTACAGTCCATAGTGTCGCACAGAGTCAGACATGACTAAAGCAGCTTAGCATCCCATAGAAAGTAAAGATCACAAAATTTTCCAAGTTGGTGGTGCATCCATTTTCTGTGCATCAATAATTCACAACAGAAGGCTGAGATTGTTATTGCTATCAAACATGTCACAGGTACAAAAGTTGAAAAATACTGTACTAGATGCTCTTCTTTCAAGAGAAATTAACCTCCAATTTAGAAAATGGAATGGCTGTTTTCCTCCTAAGTAATTTTTTTTCTTTTTATGCTAAGGCATTTTGAATTATGTAACCAACCAAGTTTTTCCTTTTGACAATACCTGCTAGAAAACTTAGAACTTAAATAGTATGTAATTCATGGTGATTAGCCTTTTAAGTTTGCATTGTGGAGCTTCATTTACTGTTTCCAACTTGTCTTGCTTTCTTCTTTTGCTCCAATTTGTTATCTATGCATCTTATTTTATTAGGTATTTTTCGTAGCTAAATTGAAACTCTGTGAACTGAGATAAGCATGCAAACTAATTAATAAAATTGTCTATAATTTCTTTTTTCATCAAGCGCTCTGTCTCAAATCTCCAGATCAAATTTCTTATCAGCTGGGGCTATCTTACTTTGTTCCACTTGACATGATATGTTGGAGAAGGAGAGTTGGTGAAAGAACCCACGAAAAACTTTAATTCAGTGTTATCAGTTAATTCAGTGACTTTTTGCTTTTCAGGGCCCTGGAGATTGGTTACTGCTTTGTCACATGAAATGGATCCTTCTCAGTGCAGGGAAAAGAGCAATGAACCAGGCATCAGAAGGCCCATCCATAGTATAATTCTATCTCTGCCATAGATGTGGTGTGACCTTGAATAAATCAATTTCAATCTCTGAATTTCAGCATCCTTGGGAAATAACTAGGAATAAAAGCACCTAAACTGCCTATCCCACCAACTTGTTGGAAAATCCCATAGGAAAGGGCTTCAAGAACTGCAAGATCCAAGAATTCCGTATCATCCTACCATCTGGTAAGAGCATCAGTCTACAAACAGGTGAACAAATGTACAAATAATTTCAGATAAAGGTAAAATGCTATGAAAACAAAATAGAAGAAAAGATTCAAGAATAGAGGTGGGGAGGGTGATTTGAGATCAGATGGCTAAAGGGAGCTCTCTGTAAGGAATGGATATTTAATCAGAGATTTGAAAAAGGGGAGGCAGAAAGTTATGTAGACAAGACAAGAGCATTTAAAGCAGGGATAAAAACTTGAAGACAGGAAGGCACTCGGTGGGCTCTAGTAACTACAAGAAACCAGTGTGTATAGGGAGGAGTTACACACAGTGGGTGTGGCAGAGGAGAGATTAAAGATAGAGGTGCAGCCTTTGTAAACCAATCTCTCTGCAGCCTCAATGTTAAAAGCATGGGTTCTAGTTTCATCCATCTCGTTAGAACTGCATCAAACATTCTTTTTAAGGGCTGAGTAATACTCCATTGTGTATATGTACCACAGCTTTCTTATCCATTCATCTGCTGATGAACATCAAGCTGATTATACAGAGTGAAGTAAGCCAGAAAGAAAAACACCAATACAGTATACTGACACATATATATGGAATTTAGAAAGATAGTGATGATGACCCTGTAAGTGAGACAATATAAGAGACACAGAGGTATAGAACGGACTTTTGGCTTCTGAGGGAGAGGGAGAGGGTGGGATGATCTGGGAGAATGGCAATGAAACATGTATGCAATCATATAAGAAATGAAGCGCCAGTCTATGTTCAATACAGGATACAGGATGCTTGGGGCTGGTGTAAGGGATGATCCGGGGAGATGGGAGGGGAAGGGAGGTGGGAGGGGGCTTCAGCATGGGGAGATCGTGTACACCTGTGGCTGATTCATGTCAATGTATGGCAAAACCAATACAGTACTGTAAAATAGAATAAAGTATTTTAAAAAATAAATAAATAAAAGCATGGGTTCTGCAAACTAACCATCTGGGTGCACCTCCTGGGTCTGACTCTCAGCATTGTGATGGAGGTCCTTAACCTCTCTGCCACAGTTTTCTTTGTATGAGATGCTTAGTTGTTCAGTCATGTCCAACTCTTCGACCCCATGGACTGCAGCCCGTCAAGGTCCTCCATCTATGGGTTTCCCCAGGCAAGAATACTGAAGTGGGTAGCCAGGCCTTTCTCTGGGGGATTTTCCCAACCCAAGGATTGAACCCAGGTGTCCTGCACTGCAGTCAGATTCTTTACCATCTTAGCCACCAGGGAAGCCTTTCTTTGTACATAAAACAGAGATTATAGTAGTAGCTCCTTTATAAAATGGTATGAGAATCAAGTGGGCTGATGCTTAGCACCATGTTTAGTACAGGTGAGCACTTAGGCAGTTTCAGCTGTTACTTTCCAGTCCACTCCATCAATGGACTATCCATGGCCCTTACAGAAAAAAATTGCACAATTCAGGTTTCAAGGATACTGGATAAAACTTTTGTGTTGAAACAAATAGTAAACATCTCAAGGACAGAGAGCCTGTCTGCTTCAGCTCCTCAGCCCCTGGCACAGAGCTGCATGCAGTAGGTGCTAAATAAGATATCTACCCCGAGTAGATATTTGTGAAAGGTAATTCCTGAGAGTAGTAGCAAGCCAGCCATGAAACACAGGCAGCAAATCACGCTCCTCTGTGCCCAATTCTATACAAAATTCACAACAGGCACAACTTGTTTTTAAACTGAAGTTATGTAGACTGTTGTTAGATCATGCTAACATATTTGGAGGCATGTTCACCTTAAGTAATGCGTTGTTTCAGGTGTGAGTCCCTGGCTCGGCCATACTAGCTGGTTCCTATCAACAATTAGGAAAAGAGGCATTTGTCTGATTACTCGGCCAGTTTCTGAACAAATGGTTCCTTAGCCAACCATTGCGAATACCTCCCACCACCACCAGCATTTCCAGGTTCAAATTTCTCATTCTGATCATGCTAGGAATGTAATCAAGTCCCTCTGTGGAGATAAGTTAATTATCTCCTCGGGCTGTGAACAAACACATGGGTTTGGTTTCTGACCATGTTGCCTAATGAGAGGGCACCCCCACAGGAGCCAGAGGGCTTGTCGGCTGCCACCCCAGGGCCCTTGATGGCATCTGGGAGTCCTGGTTCAAAATGGTCTGGCCTTTGTCCCCCGGGTCCCCCATCACAATGCTTCTAGCAATAGAGCACTGACCACAGAAACTGGCTCTCTCCAGTCTCCTCCGGCCAGCCTGACCGTGCCCTGATGGCTAAGGGCTGGGCTCCCAGAGCTCCCCAGAACCTCCTGCAGCCCAGCACACCCCCCCGGCTCAGGTTGTCCCCCTGGAAAGCTGATCCGGCTTCGCTGAGCCTCCTGAGATAGATAAGGGAGCAAATCAGCTTTTCTGTCCTCCATCACTGGGCTGCCAGGGACAGCAGGACCCAAAGACTCAAACATAAATCACCTGCCTATCTCCATGTTTTAAACTTCAGCTTCTATCCAGCTCAGAGTGGGATTAGCTGCCTCAGAGACTGCTAATTGCCAGATGGCCGCTGATAGCCGACCAGGGAAACGTGTGTGTCAGAGCCTGCCATGAAGCCCTAGGAAGTCAGAACTGGAAGGAATCTTAGGGAGGCCAGCCAACCCTTCACTTCTTCACCATCGGGATGGGGACACAGGCAAGGTGGCTCGCTCCTGGATGCACAGTGAGTTAACAACACGTGTGGGCACCTTTCTCTGGGTTCCGTTTGAATTAAAGGGAGAAAGACAAGCACTGAGAGACAGCAGTGCGTCACTAGCTGATTACGCTCTGCAGCTCCCAGGCAGGGGCAGAAGCAAGAGGAAGGAAAAATCACATTACTGAATACTCTTGTATTCCAGTTGTGATGTCAGCTGTCTTCATGTCTAACACCTGGGTTCTAATCCCTGGTCTGCCACTGACCCTACACGGAATCTTGGGTAAATCGCTCTCCCTCTGGGGGAGTCAGAGAAGGTGATGGCACCCCACTCCAGTACTCTTGCCTGGAAAATGCCGTGCATGGAGGAGCTTGGTGGGCTGCCGTCTATGGGGTCGCACAGAGTCGGACACGACTGAAGCGACTTAGCAGCAGCAGCAGCAGCTCTGGGGAGTCTTAGTACCTCAAGTGCAGGCTGAGAAAGGTAGAGAGGATTATCTTTAAGACAGTGGTTCCCTTTCTTTAATGTCCCCTGGGGGACTTGTTAAAACACAGATTGCTGGGTGCCACCCTCAGTTTCTATTCACGTCACTTGAGAATATGCGTGTCAAACAAGCTCCCCAGTGGGGCTGAGGCTGCTCGTCTGTGGACCACACCTAAAAGTGCATTGCTCTAAGATGCAGCCACCAACTCTCCAGTTAAACAGCAGGCATGAGCTCATGAAAAAGAAATGCCATGCACACACACACACTCTCTCTCTCTCTCTCTCTCTCTCTCTCTCTCTCTCTCTCAGATGATGACCCTGTAAGTGAGACAATATAAGAGACACAGAGGTATAGAACGGACTTTTGGCTTCTGAGGGAGAGGGAGAGGGTGGGATGATCTGGGAGAATGGCAATGAAACATGTATGCAATCATATAAGAAATGAAGCGCCAGTCTATGTTCAATACAGGATACAGGATGCTTGGGGCTGGTGTAAGGGATGATCCGGGGAGATGGGAGGGGAAGGGAGGTGGGAGGGGGCTTCAGCATGGGGAGATCGTGTACACCTGTGGCTGATTCATGTCAATGTATGGCAAAACCAATACAGTACTGTAAAATAGAATAAAGTATTTTAAAAAATAAATAAATAAAAGCATGGGTTCTGCAAACTAACCATCTGGGTGCACCTCCTGGGTCTGACTCTCAGCATTGTGATGGAGGTCCTTAACCTCTCTGCCACAGTTTTCTTTGTATGAGATGCTTAGTTGTTCAGTCATGTCCAACTCTTCGACCCCATGGACTGCAGCCCGTCAAGGTCCTCCATCTATGGGTTTCCCCAGGCAAGAATACTGAAGTGGGTAGCCAGGCCTTTCTCTGGGGGATTTTCCCAACCCAAGGATTGAACCCAGGTGTCCTGCACTGCAGTCAGATTCTTTACCATCTTAGCCACCAGGGAAGCCTTTCTTTGTACATAAAACAGAGATTATAGTAGTAGCTCCTTTATAAAATGGTATGAGAATCAAGTGGGCTGATGCTTAGCACCATGTTTAGTACAGGTGAGCACTTAGGCAGTTTCAGCTGTTACTTTCCAGTCCACTCCATCAATGGACTATCCATGGCCCTTACAGAAAAAAATTGCACAATTCAGGTTTCAAGGATACTGGATAAAACTTTTGTGTTGAAACAAATAGTAAACATCTCAAGGACAGAGAGCCTGTCTGCTTCAGCTCCTCAGCCCCTGGCACAGAGCTGCATGCAGTAGGTGCTAAATAAGATATCTACCCCGAGTAGATATTTGTGAAAGGTAATTCCTGAGAGTAGTAGCAAGCCAGCCATGAAACACAGGCAGCAAATCACGCTCCTCTGTGCCCAATTCTATACAAAATTCACAACAGGCACAACTTGTTTTTAAACTGAAGTTATGTAGACTGTTGTTAGATCATGCTAACATATTTGGAGGCATGTTCACCTTAAGTAATGCGTTGTTTCAGGTGTGAGTCCCTGGCTCGGCCATACTAGCTGGTTCCTATCAACAATTAGGAAAAGAGGCATTTGTCTGATTACTCGGCCAGTTTCTGAACAAATGGTTCCTTAGCCAACCATTGCGATACCTCCCACCACCACCAGCATTTCCAGGTTCAAATTTCTCATTCTGATCATGCTAGGAATGTAATCAAGTCCCTCTGTGGAGATAAGTTAATTATCTCCTCGGGCTGTGAACAAACACATGGGTTTGGTTTCTGACCATGTTGCCTAATGAGAGGGCACCCCCACAGGAGCCAGAGGGCTTGTCGGCTGCCACCCCAGGGCCCTTGATGGCATCTGGGAGTCCTGGTTCAAAATGGTCTGGCCTTTGTCCCCCGGGTCCCCCATCACAATGCTTCTAGCAATAGAGCACTGACCACAGAAACTGGCTCTCTCCAGTCTCCTCCGGCCAGCCTGACCGTGCCCTGATGGCTAAGGGCTGGGCTCCCAGAGCTCCCCAGAACCTCCTGCAGCCCAGCACACCCCCCCGGCTCAGGTTGTCCCCCTGGAAAGCTGATCCGGCTTCGCTGAGCCTCCTGAGATAGATAAGGGAGCAAATCAGCTTTTCTGTCCTCCATCACTGGGCTGCCAGGGACAGCAGGACCCAAAGACTCAAACATAAATCACCTGCCTATCTCCATGTTTTAAACTTCAGCTTTAATCCAGCTCAGAGTGGGATTAGCTGCCTCAGAGACTGCTAATTGCCAGATGGCCGCTGATAGCCGACCAGGGAAACGTGTGTGTCAGAGCCTGCCATGAAGCCCTAGGAAGTCAGAACTGGAAGGAATCTTAGGGAGGCCAGCCAACCCTTCACTTCTTCACCATCGGGATGGGGACACAGGCAAGGTGGCTCGCTCCTGGATGCACAGTGAGTTAACAACACGTGTGGGCACCTTTCTCTGGGTTCCGTTTGAATTAAAGGGAGAAAGACAAGCACTGAGAGACAGCAGTGCGTCACTAGCTGATTACGCTCTGCAGCTCCCAGGCAGGGGCAGAAGCAAGAGGAAGGAAAAATCACATTACTGAATACTCTTGTATTCCAGTTGTGATGTCAGCTGTCTTCATGTCTAACACCTGGGTTCTAATCCCTGGTCTGCCACTGACCCTACACGGAATCTTGGGTAAATCGCTCTCCCTCTGGGGGAGTCAGAGAAGGTGATGGCACCCCACTCCAGTACTCTTGCCTGGAAAATGCCGTGCATGGAGGAGCTTGGTGGGCTGCCGTCTATGGGGTCGCACAGAGTCGGACACGACTGAAGCGACTTAGCAGCAGCAGCAGCAGCTCTGGGGAGTCTTAGTACCTCAAGTGCAGGCTGAGAAAGGTAGAGAGGATTATCTTTAAGACAGTGGTTCCCTTTCTTTAATGTCCCCTGGGGGACTTGTTAAAACACAGATTGCTGGGTGCCACCCTCAGTTTCTATTCACGTCACTTGAGAATATGCGTGTCAAACAAGCTCCCCAGTGGGGCTGAGGCTGCTCGTCTGTGGACCACACCTAAAAGTGCATTGCTCTAAGATGCAGCCACCAACTCTCCAGTTAAACAGCAGGCATGAGCTCATGAAAAAGAAATGCCATGCACACACACACACTCTCTCTCTCTCTCTCTCTCTCTCTCTCTCTCTCTCTCTCAGCACAAAGAGTAAAAATGAAGGACCCCCAAGCTATTAAATCAACCTCAATGGATCCAAGCCTATAACTTTTCTTAAATTCTTGAAAACAACTCAAACGTTAACATGTAGTGAGCCAAATCTGAACTCAAGTTTATGTCCTGTAGCTCAAGTCCTTTCTCTGGGGAAAAACAAAGTGCTGCCTTACCCCTCCAAAAGCCTTCAGGACTGAAGGAGAGGAGTTCATTAACACAGTCACACTCGGATGGAGGCCCGGATGGCATCCCTGGGAAGCAGCTGCATGTCTTTAGTATCTGGTGCATCCACACATTTGCTGGGTCGTCTACAAGGGCTGCAACCAGCAGGGCTGCCACTGAGAGAGAGACAGTGCAGGACACTGGCTTTCACTTCTGTGTCCACAGCCCTGAAATCCTCACCCAGAGCGCTGCCAACCTCCCATCTGCAGGTTGTCTCTGGGAAATTTCTCAAACATGGATCAACCCTATGAAAGGTGGGAAAGCATCCTGGATGCTCCCAGGAAAATGTTTTGACCTTTGACAAACTCCACTCATAGGCCAAATATCTAAGCCCAAAGCTATGTTGGAAGGGTATTATGGTTTGCATAGAACAACAACAAAAATGGGCAGCAAGGAAACCCAGAGCAAGAGAGCCAGAGAACTTCCATGGGGCTCTGCCTCTCAGAAAAGATGTCTTATGTGGCTACAATCCAGGAAAGCCATCCAATATTGGTATCATTTTTTACCCCTGGTACTATAGGCAGGTCCATTATCATTGCAGGCAGAGTAAGTGAAGTGGTCAAGGATGGGCAATGAGATGAAAGAAGAAATCTTTCCCAAGTCCCCAGTGAGCACCCAACAGGCTTAACCGTGGGCTGAAGCCAGGTCTCTCACCCAGAATATCATCTAATGTTTTCTCCCCAGCCTTTCCTTCCTGCCTTTCAACTGGAGGCACTAAAACCATTTACACTAAAAAGCAATTCTATATAATGAGTTACTTTTACAAATGTGGTCACAAAACAGAATGCAAATGTCACAGTTAATCCTTCCAGCAGAATATACATAATGTTAAAAAAAATTCAATTTAGCTATAAGAAATTCAGTCAAAAGTAACAGTTTATCAGCACAAGCCCAGAGTGGGGATGGAGGGCCAGGTGCAGGGGAAACTGAAGAGAGGAGGGTAGAGTTAAAAATAAGAATCTCTCTTCATCTTAGACAACAGAGAGACATTCATAGATACACCTGGCACTGATAATAAGTGACATATAAGCTATTTAATGTAACCATGAATAGAATGTAAAAGGCTTTATAGCTCACAGAAACTGCCAAGAGGAAATCAGAAAACAAACCACATGGAAGAAGCAAGAAAATAGCAAAAAACCAACAACAACAACAACACACCACCACCCCTTCAAAAAGCAGGGGGGAAAAGAGAAAATAAGAGAGGAGAATTAAGACACACCATGTTTTCCTAAGGGGTTCCCTGGTGGCTCAGACGGTAAAGAATCTGCCTGCAATGCAGGAGACCCAGGTTCGATCCCCGGGTTGGGAAGATCCCCTGGAGAAGGGAATGGCAACCCACTCCAGTAATCTTGCCAGGAGTATTCCATAGACAGAATAGCCCGGTGGCCTACAGTCCAAGGGGTCACAAAGAGTCAGACACGACTGAGCCACTAACACACACATACTTTCCTAAAAGACAAACCAAATGGAAAACACCCACTGCTTCTGATGATTGTGTGATGCATTATGCCCACTCCCTCTGGGCCCCAAGTTTCTTCATTTCTTCATCTCATCCTCTTCATCTCACTGACTTCTCTCTACTTCAGCTGCCACGGCCACTATCACTCATTAGACCCTATGATCCCTGCAGGTGTCCCACCTTCGGGAGCAACCAAACCAATCACTGTGCTCAGGTCTCCTGACATTTCAGCTGCACAAGTGGGGAGACAGGTTCAAGAGAAGGCTTTGACTTCTTTGGGCTTTTAATAGAAGAAAATGAGATTCTGTCACTTTTGTTTAAAAGAAAAGGCCATCTAGGTTGCTTCCATGTCCTGGCTATTATAAACAGTGTTGCAATGAACATTGGGGTACACATGTCTCTTTCAATTCTGGTTTCCTCGGTGTGTATGCCCAGCGGTGGGATTGCGGATTCATGTTGATATATGGCAAAACCAATACAATATTGTAAAGTAATTAGCCTCTAATTAAATAAATTTATATTAAAAACAAAAGAAAAGGCCAACGGAAAGACTTAGAAAGTAAGAGGATGAACGAATAGGAAAGAAAAGGGAAATCAATAGTGGCAAGTTTTGAGGAGGGCAGTTTTGAGGTTTTGCGGGAGAGACGGGATCAGGAAACATGGAGCCACTGGCCTCAGCTGCTTCCTCAGCTGCATACCAAAGGATGGAATGACACTGAAGCAGCACTCGAAGAAAAACTCTGAGACTCAACTTACTTGCTTCATAAAGAAATAAAATAGAAAAACTAAGCATCTACCTCAAGATGTCAGAAACAGAACATAATAGGAGGAAAGGTTGTGTAAGAATGTGATAAAGATAATATTACAAATTATGTTTTTTAGAAAGAAATCTACAGCAACAGGTAAATTACTCCAAGTACTGACTTAAAAGAAGCAGAAAAATATATAGAGGATACAATTAAGTGGTTAAGAATAAAATGTGATTTTATTACAATTCTTAATGGTTAAGAATAAAAATGTGATTTAACCTAAGTATGAAGTTTACTTTTTTAAGAGCTAAATGAGTACTATGTCAGCCCTGTTAGTATATTTGAAAATCACCAGAAGAGTTTCTAGAAAATCTATAAATCACCAAAATTGATTCATTAAACAAACAGCCCAACTAGTTCAATAATTATAAGCAAACAAAGTGTTCAATAGATTATATATATGTGTGTGTGTGTGTATATATGTATGCTGCTAAGTCGCTTCAGTTGTGTCCAGCTCTGTGCAACCCCATAGACGGTAGCCCACCAGGCTCCCCCATCCCTGAGATTCTCTAGGCAAGAATACTGGAGTAGGTTGCCATTTCCTTCTCCAGTGCATGAAAGTGAAAAGTCAAAGTGAAGTCGTTCAGTTGTGTCTGACTCTTTGTGACCCTGTGGACTACAGCCAACCAGGCTCCTCTGTCCACGGGATTTTCCAGGCAAGAGTACTGGAGTGGGGTACCATTGCCTTCTTCAGTATATATGTGTATATATGTATGTATATATATATATAGAGAGAGAGAGAGAGAGAGACAGAGAGACAGAGAGAGAGAGACAGAGAGTGAGAGAAAGAGATTATATGTATTTATGTGAAAGTCGATCAGTTGTGTCTGACTCTTTGTGACTCCATGGACTATATAGTCCATAGAATTCTCCAGGCCAGAATACTGCAGTGGGCAGCCTTTCCTTTCTCCAGGGGATCTTCCAACCCAGGGAGCAAACCAGGTCTCCAGCACTGCAGGCAGATTCTTTACCAGCTGTGTATATATTCACACACATACATACAAATATATAATGGCTTCTCAGGTGGCATGAGTGGTAAAGAACCCACCTGCCAATGCAGGAGACATAAGAGTCATGGGTTCAACCCCTGGGTCAGGAAGATCCCCTGGAGGAGGGTGTGGCAACCCACTCTAGCATTCTTGCCTAGAGAATCCCATGGACAGAGGACCCTGGTGGGCTAAAGTCCACAGGGTCACAAAGAGTCAGACATGATTGAAGCAACTTTGCAAACATGCATATATGTTTATATATTTAAGCAAGCCGCATTCAGGTAAAACTTTAATGTTTTCAGGGAAATGATACAATCCCAATGGTACCCAGACCCACAATCCCTTATTTACAGTTCTAGAATTCCAAACATTCTTTAGTTTATTTCATAAAACATCTGAAGACAAAACCTGACCAGAACTCAGTTAACATTAAATTTGACCTGAATTCATATATATATATATGTATATGTATATATGCAGATATATGCAGCTGCTGCTGCTGCTGCTAAGTCGCTTTAGTCGTGTCCGACTCTGTGCGACCCCATAGATGGCAGCCCACCAGGCTCCCCCATCCCTGGGATTCTCCAGGCAAGAACACTGGACTGGGTTGCCATTTCCTTCTCCAATGCATGAAAGTGAAAAGTGAAAGTGAAGTCTCTCAGTCGTGTCCTACTCTTCATGACCCCATGGACTGCAGCCTACCAGGCTCCTCCGTCCTTGGGATTTTCCAGGCAAGAGTACTGGAGTGGGGTTCCATTGCCTTCTCCAACATACATGTATATAATAATCATTCCAATTACTGTTTTCATGTCATGGTATGAAGTCCTACACGTGCTTTATTATGCTCTGATATCCCAGATCCCACTGGGTGCGACATGCAATACATGGTATATGTCATTTATCACCTTTCTAAAAAGCCAAAGTTCCTGAATTCTGAAATATATCTGGTCCCAAGGGTTTCAGAGCAGGCCTGTGGGCCTGTACAAACTAGTACACAGCATATTAAAAAAGATGAAATTTTCTCACTATTTGAAGAAGTTTGTTAACACTGATCTAACCTTTGGCAAAGGAGAATTCACTCGAAAAGAAAACAACAGTCTGATTTCATTTGACTATGGAAGCCAAAGGCTTTGATAAATGATATTTTTTATTTTTTCAACTTGGTAATTTAAAAAAAATAGTCTTGTTATATGCTGATGTCTCCCTCCAAATTCATACCTCAGAATTTGACTGTATTTGGACACAGGGTCTTTAAAGAGGTAACTAAGTTAAAATAAGGTTACAAGCATGGGCCGTGATCCAAGATGACTGGTGTCCTGATAAGTACTGGGCTGGCCAAAAAGTTTGTTTAGGATTTTCCAACATGTCTTATGAAAATCCCCAATGAATTTTCTGGCCAACCCAGTATAAGACAAGAAGGTATGAACACAGAGACACACAGAGTAAAGTCTGCATGTGGACACAGTGAGGAGGGAGCCAAGGAGAGAAATCAGCTCTGCCAACACCTGGGTCTGGGCCTGCGAACCTACACAACCATAAGATAAATTTCTGTTGTTCTATCTACCCAGCTGTGGGATTTGTTCTGACAGCCCTAGCAAACGAATACAGTTATGTTTCAATAGTCAAGGTTGAATCATTGCTAAGTATTCATCCCCTCATGATAAAAATATCTTTTTTTCTTTCTCTCTGGGCTCTATGTCCATGAAAATTCCAAGAAGCTTAAGGATACTTACTCTGTGCAAAGAGTCCTGGTTACTAGTTTTACAGAAAAAGTGCTAGGAAATCTGACCAGTCCACCAGAGGGCCAAGTGTACTGCTATTATTCTCAGATCACACAGATACAGAATTAGGTGAAAGCATGTGACCCAGAAACAGGTTATCCTTGGCCATGGACCAGAGCTCATCAGTGATCCAGATACCAACTAGTCGGTCCAGGAGCACCAACTGGTCCAAGCTCCTGGGCCACTGTCACAGGTATGGAAGTGCATGAGGCATGCAGCACCCAGGCTAGTCCCCCAGGACTTCTCAGGATGCAGAGAAGGAAGGGACGTGGCTCTATCCCAGTATGATGTTTGCAGTTGTGGTTCCACATCATTCAACACTGAGCTCCCAAGACTGCCATTTCTTTACGTGGTACGTTTCTCCTGCACTCGCTACTTTCCCTAAGGAACTTGCATGGGGCCCAGGTGACTGAGTCCAAGAACCTCCAGACTCAGCTGCACACCCTGCCTGGACATCCTGCCCCACACACTCAGCTTCCTGGCCCTCAGAAGAAAAAGCGGCCCTTCTCTCACTCAGTCCAAGGCCTACCTGTGTCTGTCTACTATTATTAGTCATTCTATTTTTCAAGGGAAAGTCTGACTTTGTGAAATGCAAGATGACCTGCTGAAGTGAAACCAAAGCAAACCAAATCCTGCCAAGTAAAAAGAAGTGTGTTCCATCACTAAGTAATGATTATTTCAGGAATGCAGAGATAGCTAAATATTAGGGGAAATTTTAAAACATCATATCACCAAACCAAAGGAGAAACAATAACATCGCTTCTTAAAAAATGAGTAGATGACTTCAATAGCATTTCTAATGTATATCCCCAACCACCACAACAAAAATATTTCATAAGCTAGCAGTGGATGATTGTCCTTGATATGATAAAAAAAAAAAAAAATCATCCCAAGACAAATGGCAATGAGTGCATGTGTAATGTCACTTCAGTCATGTCCAACTCTTTTCGACTCCAGAGACTAGCCCATCAGGCTCCTCTGCCATGGGATTTTCCTGGCAAGAATATTGGAGTGGGTGTCCACCCCCTCCTCCAGGGCACCTTCCTAATTCAGGGATCAAATTCATTTCCCCTGTGTCGCAGGCAGACTCTTTACCAGTGAGCCACCAGGGAAGCCCAAGCCAAATGGCAATAATAGATAGTTATAAGTAAATGATATTCCCATTCAACAGGAAATAATAAGACAAGGCTGCTTGCAAAAGTAGTCACTGTTTATCATATTCTAGAAGTTCTAGACCTATCCAAAATGACAGCTATTAGCCACATATGGTTACTGAGCACTTGAAATAGGGGTCATCTGAATTGGTGTTTTATAACTATAAAATACATGCCAGAATTTGAACACTTAGTATTTTTTAAAGAATGTAAAATATCTAATTTTTAATTTTTATATTTATTTAGGTTGAAATTTTATTCTGGGTCGAAGAAACTGACAAGAAATTAATCTCTAAAACATAGAAATAGCTCATGCTGTTTAAGAACAACAAAAAACTCTCAACAGCCCAATCAAACTGGGTGGAAGATCTAAGTAGACATTTCTCCAAAGAACATACACAGATGGTTAAAAAGTATGTGAGGAGATGTTCAAATCACTAATTATTAGAGAAATGCAAATCAAAACTACAATGAGGCATCTCTCCATTCTGATCAGAATGGCCATCATCAAAAATCTACAAACAATGAATGCTGGAGAGGGTGTGGAGAAAAGGGAACCCTCCTACACTGTTGGTGGAAATGTAAAGCACCTTAAAAAACTAAAAGTAGAACTATCATATGATCCAGCAATCCCAATCCTGGGCGTATATCCAGAAAAAAAAAAACAAAAACATAATTTGAAAAGATACACGTAGCCCAGTGTTCACTGAAGCACTATTTGCAATACAACAGCCAGGACTTGAAAGCAACCTAAATGGCCATCAACAGAAGAATGGATAGTTAGCCATTCCTACACAACGGAACATTAGCCTTAAAAAGAATGAAATAATACCATTTACAGCAACATAGACAGAACTAGATTGTCATACTGAGTGAAGTAAGTCAGAGAGAGAAAGACAAATATCATGTGACATCACTTATATATAGAATCTGAGAAAAAAGGGTACAAACGAACCTAATACAAAACAGAAACAGAGTTACAGATGTAGAAAATGAATTTATGAGGGGTAAGGGTAAGGGGGGAGGGATAAATTGGGAGATTGGGATTGACATATATACACTAATATATATAAATAGATCACTAGTAAGGACTTAATAAGCACAGGGATCTCTACTCAATAATCTATAACAGTCTATGTTGGAAAAGAATCTAAAAAAATTGGATATACATGTAACAGATTTACTTTGCTGTACATCTGAAACTAACGCAGCATTGTAAATCAACTATACCCCAACAAAATTTTTTTAGAAAATAGACAATATATTATTGAAATAATTTTTCATGTTTCTATTTACTTTCTTTTACCAAGTGTTATATTTCTATTGGGTAGTGCTCTTCTAGACAGTGTAATATGGTAAAAGAAAAGAAAAAAATCTTTAGTCACAAGAAATAAGAAGGTGCAATTATTACTGTCTGAGGATTAGATGACTGTGTAGATGAGAAGTTATTAGACATTTTTAAAAATAATTATTTAGAAATTAATAACTACTTTCTATTGCCAGTATCAGACAGAGAATAAAATGGGAAAATAAATCTCAAATGTCCACAAAATATATAATATACTCAAGAATAAATTGCACATAAAATGTAAGATACTTTTATAAACAAATAGTTTAAAGTGGTTTTCGCTTCTCCTTTGACAACGGTTTAGGAAAGAAGCAAATATGTTCTCAGAGAACACTGGTCTGCACTGGTGCCCATCTTGTCCCATAACTAAACAAGTTGCAGGACTTGCCAGACTGCTAGTCTGCAGTGGCTGCTGAGGACCGAATATCCACATCCATCAAGGATGATAGAGCTCACAGCATACAGGTTCAGCAATGACCTTGCTTCTGGCTCCATTGTAGGTTTCCTATCCTGATGTTTACTTGCTTAATCATCCAAGCACTGAATTCAGTTCAGAAGTTCAGTCACGCAGTCGTGTCCGCTGCAGCATGCCAGGCCTCCCTATCCATCACCAACTCCCGGAGTTTACTCAAACTCATCTCCATTCAGTTGGTGATGCCATCCAACCATCTCATCCTCTGGCGTCCCCTTCTCCTCCTGCTTTCAATCTTTCCCAACATCAGGGTCTTTTCCAGTGAGTCAGCTCTTCGCATCAGGTGGCCAAAGGATTGGAGTTTCAGCTTCAACATTAGTCATTCCAATGAACACCCAGGACTAATCTCCTTTAGGATGGACTGGTGGATCTCCTTGTAGTCCAAAAGACTCTCAAGAGTCTTCTCCAACACCACGGTTCAAAAGCATCAATTCTTCTGCGCTCAGCTTTCTTTATAGTCCAACTCTCACATCCATATATGACTCCTGGAAAAACCATAGCCTTGACGAGACGGACCTTTGTTGGCAAAGTAATGTCTATGCTTTTTAATATGCTGTCTAGGTTGATCATAACTTTCCCTCCAAGGAGTAAGCATCTTTCAATTCCATGGCTACAGTCACCATCTGCAGTGATTTTGGAGCCCCCCAAAATAAAGTCAGCCACTGTTTCCACTGTTTCCCTATCTATTTGCCATGGAGTGATGGGACTGGATGCCATGATCTTTGTTTTCTGAATGTTGAGCTTTAAACCAAATTTTTCACTCTCCACTTTCACTTTCATCAAGAGGCTCTTTAGTTCTTCTTCACTTTTTGCTCTAAGTGTGGTGTCAGCTGCATATCTGAGGTTATTGATATTTCTCCCAGCAATCTTGATTCCAACTTGTGCTTCATCCAGCCCAGCATTTCTCATGATGTACTCTGCATATAAGTTAAATAAGCAGAGTAACAATATACAGCCTTGATGTACTCCTTTCCCTATTTGGAACCAGTCTGTTGTTCCATGTCCAGTTACTCTTGCTTCCTGACCTGCATACAGATTTCTCAAGAGGTGGGTCAGGTGGCATTATAAAACACAATACATGCATCAACTATAATTATACACTGACTTCATGATTTTTTTTTCTTCTATTTCTTTACCTTTTTAACTTAGAGCTGGTCCTTCCCCTTCTCTCAGATGACATTTCTCAGTCATCTTGTATCACTCTTGCAGGGACATGCACAGCATCTGTTTCTGCACCTCTGCCTTTTCATAACTGAAAAGATATACCCTTTTCATTAGAAGCATTTGACAATGCAACTGGTAGAACTCTTCATCTTGACAAATATTGCTGAGACAGAGGGACATGTTAACCTATACTTGTCAAGGATGGTTGCATCTACACTGAGATTTTGTAAGGATGTGAGAATGTTCCCTATCAAATAGATCTTTTGGTAACTTTGGATGTTAACTTTAGTGTCATTATTAAATGGAAGGAAATTAGTATACAGTTTCTCTGAATTCTTAATAGCTCATAGATTTAACAGACTGGAAAGACAAGGAAGGGAGTCACATATACCTGGCAGAGAATATAGGACTGTTTGGAGCAAACCTGAGAAAAAATCCTGAGAACCTCCAGGACTCAATGCCTTTTCAATTTGTCTGGTTTATTATCCTGGCCTGGAGCTTGAGACTTTTTGCCTTCCAAATGAAAGAATCATTTTGGCCCTGGAGATGAGGACAATGCTTCCACCACCCACCCACACCCCTGGAAACCCAGGGACAATTTACAAAGGCCCAGAGATTACAGATCCTTGTAATGTCTTTCCGCCCCAGACATAAAGTTGGGACTCTGATCTGAGGGCCATCCCAAGGGAACTTTTGGGAAGATGTGAGGATCTAAGGTGACAAGGGTGGTGTGCCTTTATCCTTAAAGCAAAAGCGAAAAATAAAAGCAGTGGAGAAGTAGAAAATTATCTGGAGGATGAAGAGTAGAGTTTGGGACATTTTTATTTTGAAGGGTAACTACCAAGTAAAGATATATGAGCAAGCATTAGGGTCTGGAAGTCCAGAAACACATCAGCTATAGACACAGATGTTAACAACTATCAACCTAAGTCCAGGGGTATTTGTTGTTACTCTCCAGGAAATCACCTAGTTTATCATTTTCAAGAGTGTGCAGAGGTCATGTCTCAGATAACAGACAGGAGGTTTCCCAGGAATAGCACTGAACTGTTCTCACAATGCATGTGGCCAGGAAATTCTGAGTGTGAGGTATCCATTTTTAACAACTGCCTAACAGATTATCACAAACTTGGCAACTTTAAACAGTATACATTTATTATCTGACTATTGCTGCAGGTCAAGAGTCTGGGTGTGGCTGAGCTGAGTCATCTGCTCAGGATCTCATAAGGCTGCATTTGAGGTTTTAACCAGGCAGTATTCTCATCCAAAAGCTTGACTGGGAAAGACCCTGACTCCGCGCTCACTCAGATAACTAGAAGAATTTATTTCCTGTGGCTATAGGACTGAGAGCCCCAGTTTTTAATGGCTAATGGTTGGAGGCAGCCCTGAGCTCTTAAAGGTCACTCACCATACAGAGAAGCCCATGTGGACTCTCCCAACCTGACTACTTACTTGATCAAAACAGTGAATGAATTCACTAGTAAGACAAAGTCTGGTAATGCAATGTCATCATAGGAATGACATTCATCAGTCCAGTTCAGTTCAGCCGCTCAGCCGTGTCCGACTCTTTGCAACCCCATGAATTGCAGAACACCAGGCCTCCCTGTCCATCACCAACTCCCGGAGTTCGCCCAGACTCACGTCCATCAAGTCAGTGGTGCCATTCCGCCATCTCATCCTCAGTCGTCCCCTTCTTCTCCTGCCCCCAATCCCTCCCAGCATCAAAGTCTTTTCCAATGAGTCAAGTCTTCGCATGAAGTGGCCAAAGTACTGGAGTTTCAGCTTTAGCATCATTCCTTCCAAAGAAATCCCAGGGCTGACCTCCTTCAGAATGGACTGGTTGGATCTCCTTGCAGTCCAAGGAACTCTCAAGAGTCTTCTCCAATACCACAGTTCAAAAGCATCAATTCTTCAGCGCTCAGCCTTCTTCACAGTCCAACTCTCACATCCATACATGACCACAGGAAAAACCATCAGTTCAGTTCAGTTCAGTTGCTCAGTCATATCCGACTCTTTGCGACCCCATGAACTGCAGCACTCCAGGCCTACCTGTCCATCACCAGTTCCCAGAGTTCATTCAAACTCACGTCCATCGAGTCAGTGATGCCAACCATCCATCTCATCCTCTGTCATCCCCTTCTCCTCCTGCCCCCAATCCCTCCCAGCATCACAGCCTTTTCCAGTGAGTCAACTCTTCGCATGAGGTGGCCAGAGTTTCAGCTCTAGTATCATTCTTTCCAAAGAACACCCAGGACCAATCTCCTTTAAAATGGACTGGTTGGATCTCCTTGCAGTCCAAGGAACTCTCAAGAGTCTTCTCCAACATCAAAGTTCAAAATCATCAATTCTTGAGCACTCAGCTTTCTTCAGAGTCCAATTCTCACATCCATACATGACCACTGGAAAAACCATAGCCTTGACTAGATGGACCTTTGTTGGCAAAGTAGTGTCTCTGCTTTTGAATATGCAATATAGTTTGGTCATAACTTTCCACATCCTTCTCATCCTTCAAAATCTTGCTCAGACTCCACTGGCTTTTTAAATGTACACTCTTCACTCCTATTCTAAAGTTTCATGTCACCTAATGCATTTAGCATTTAATCATACACCATCTTTTTTTTTATTCCCTATCTTTTCAAGATTAATGATTCCTTGAAATCAGAATGTCTGATTCATTCACTTCCATCTATCTCAAATTTCTTCTATCAAAATACTTTGATTTATTGATGAGATAACTGGAAATAATGAAAGTGAAAATCTATTGAAAGAAGGAGGAAGGAATGGGACCAGTAAAGAGCACAAGAATTCACAGCATAGTAATGTAGAATACTAACCCTGTTGGATCAGTGTCAATTCTTGAATGTAATAGCAAGAGTCAAAAAATTGCCTAATGCTGTACATCTATTAAATGTTCAGTAAATTTATGTGGGATGCATAGATTAATACATTAAGCCTACACTTAATTCATCCATGCTCAGTAACTCCACCTCATTACTCTTACAGCCATTCAAAAAATGAAATCACTACTTTTATTTTCCAATCTTTCATTTTGACTATATAAAAAGCTTCATCTAGAGGAGTTGAAAAACATGTGTGATCCCTGGTAGGTTTTTCCTACTTTTCCCTACATAGAAAAGAAAAACTGAGTCTTTTCCTTCACATCACCAGGCTATGGAAAAGCAGCTGGGTTGTAATCATTTACTAAAGGTAAAAGTTACTAATGAAATTTAGATACAGGTCCAACTTCAGGGGAGTTGGTTCATTTGGTACATAAGAAAATACAAACTAATAATAAAATGGCAAAATAACCTATCCCTTGGCTATTATTATGTATAATAGCTAACTTGAAAGTAAACAAAAATGCTGAGTTGGATCTCAGTATTAGTCCAGATTCAGATTTCAATGAGCCTGAGCTTTAACTAGTAGCCCAAAGTCACCCCCACGCCCAAGGTAAAAATTTAAAGTGCTGGGAGAACAGAAAGCACTTCTGAGAACTCTGGTTACCAAGAAGATAACCAACATCAGGGGAAAATACCAAGAACTATTGAAACCTGAGGGAATCGTGTGAAGGAGTTATTTCATTTTGTTTGTCCGTAAAATCAGCTTTCTGCAGAACCTTTAAGGAAATGGGCTATGAGCATGACTAATTGGGAACTGAATGTTTGGTTTGGGATGCTGCAGAGTGGAAGAGCATGTTTGGGTTGACACAAGTCCCACAGCTTAGTAATGAACAATCACAGATAGATATTGCATGATCCAGACCCAGAGAAGGCTGTTCTTGCAGGTATAGCCAGGCTGTGTATCCCAGTCTCGATAAAAAGCCATTATAAGGTCTATTCATTCTGAGAAGAGCGACTGAGTGAAGACAGAGAAAACAATCAAGAGACTGTCTTAGCAGGGTGGATATTTTTAAATGGTTATTATGCAAAAAAGGTAATAAAGCAAATATTTATAGGAATGAAGCAAGAGGGAAAAGAGTCATGAGACTCACCCCAGCAGGGTGGAAACTTTTAAATGACTAATAAGAATTGGGATAAATAAAACACACATTGATGGAGTTAAAACAAAAGCTTAAGCACAGCACTACCAAAGGTTGAGAGGGTTAAAGGGACCCCAACTTGTCCCCCATATTAAACTGACTCAGACAAGTCCAATTCATTTCTCCCAGTTTGGAAAAAAATTTAAAAGCTGGAATACAGAGATTACAATTAGAAATATGACCAACAGTCTTTTGTACTTGTGGCAGGGGTTGAGGAGAAGAATCAAGTTAAAGACTCACAAATGATCCAGTGGTCCCTTGGCTTGACTCCTCATTGGGGATCCAAAGCCTTTTGTACAAGTGTGGGTAAAATAGGAGGGAATGAAGGAAGACTTTCCAAGACTCCTTGATATAGGAACCCCAAACTGCGGTACCAAAATCCATTAGTGAAGCCCTGGCACAGGCTAAAATTGGATTGGGAAAACGTGAGACAGAAAAATGTGAGAGCCAGTAAGACTTCTGTATACTGATAAGCTGGAATGTTTCAACAGACTTTATGTGAAATGGCTGTATCTTCCTTACCTGAATGTTTTATGGGGATAGATACTGGGTCTGGCTGAGAAACTTGTCCTCTATCTAATATTGTAAAGCAAAACCCTGTTGATGAAATCCTAATAGAGGCTATAGTTAGGAACATAACAGTTGATGGAATTATAGTAAAAGTTTATGGGAGAATTGATATGTTTGGACAGACTTTAAGTGAAGTGGTTGGATTTACTTTTTAAACTTGATTATATTCACAAATGAAGCTTGTGTTTGGGGAATGTTTCCCCTACTTCTATTAAAAAAAACAGAAGGCATGTAAATCTCCCTTCCAAAAGATATTAATTGGACAGGCTAGGACATGCTAAATAGAAATTAGTAAGATTGACTGAGCTCTCACAGTTTGGAAGAGAAGCTGGAGAACTGGAGTAAGAGGTGGTTGGGGACAAATTCTCATACATGATAATGCTACCTGGAGCCCTGACTGAAGCGTATGGCAGAAACCTGTGGGCACCTCACAACAACTATGGATTAGAGAATTTTTATTTGAGAGGTATTTTCTACCTCACTATTCCTCTGTTTCTTTGCATTGATCGCTGAAGAAGGCTTTCTTATCACTTCTTGCTATTCTTTGGAACTCTGCATTCAGATGCTTATATCTTTCATTTTCTCCTTTGCTTTTCACCTCTCTTCTTTTCACAGCTATTTGTAAGGCCTTCCCAGACAGCCATTTTGCTTTTTTGCATTTCTTTTCCATGGGGATGGTCTTGATCCCTGTCTCCTGTACAATGTCGCGAACCTCGTTCCATAGTTCATCAGGCACTCTATCTATCAGATCTAGGCCCTTAAATCTATTTCTCACTTCCACTGTATAATCATAAGGGATTTGATTTAGGTCATACCTGAATGGTCTAGTGGTTTTCCCTACTTTCTTCAATTTGAGTCTGAACTTGCTAATAAGGAGTTCGTGATCTAAGCCACAGTCAGCTCCTGGTCTTGTTTTGTTAACAGTATAGAGCTTCTCCATCTTTGGCTGCAAAGAATATAATCAATCTGATTTCGGTGTTGACCATCTGGTGATGTCCCTGTGTAGAGTCTTCTCTTGTTTTGTTGGAAGAGGGTGTTTGCTATGAACAGTGCATTTTCTTGGCAAAACTATTAGTCTTTGCCCTGCTTCATTCCCCATTCCAAGGCCAAATTTGCCTGTTACTCCAGGTGTTTCTTGACTTCTTACTTTAGCATTCCAGTGCCCTATAATGAAAAGGACATCTTTTTTGGGTGTTAGTTCTAAAAGGTCTTGTAGGTCTTCATAGAACTGTGCAACTTCAGCTTCTTCAGCATTATTGGTTGGGGCATAGACTTGGATAACTGTGATATTGAATGATTTGCCTTGGAGATGAACATAGATCATTCTGTCGTTTAGAAGAGATAAGAAAGCCTTCTTCAGCGATCAATGCAAAGAAATAGAGAAAAACAATAGAATGGGAAAGACTAGAGATGTCTTCAAGAAAATCAGAGACACAAAGGGAACATTTCATGCAAAGATGGGCTTGATAAAGGACAGAAATGGTATGGACCTAACAGAAGCAGAAGATATGAAAAAGAGGTGGCAAGAATACATGGAAGAACTGTACAAAAAAGATCTTCACGACCCAGATAATCATGATGATGCAATCACTAATCTAGAGCCAGACATCTTGGAATGTGAAGTCAAGTGGGCCTTAGAAAGCATCACTATGAACAAAGCTAGTGGAAGTGGTAGAATTCCAGTTGAGCTGTTTCAAATCCTGAAAGATGATGCTGTGAAAGTGCTGCACTCAATATGCCAGCAAATTTGGAAAACTCAGTAGTGGCCACAGGACTGGAAAAGGTCAGTTTTCATTCCAATCCCAAAGAAAGGCAATGCCAAAGAATGCTCAAACTACTGCACAATTGCACTCATCTCACATGCTAGTAAAGTAATGCTCAAAATTCTCCAAGCCCGGCTTCAGCAATACGTGAACCGTGAACTCCCTGATGTTCAAGCTGGTTTTAGAAAAGGCAGAGGAACCAGAGATCAAATTGCCAACATCCGCTGGATCATAGAAAAAGCAAGAGAGTTCCAGGAAAACATCTACTTCTGCTTTATTGACTATGCCAAAGCCTTTGACTGTGTGGATCACAATGAACTTTGGAAAATTCTGAAAGAGATGGGAATACCAGACCACTTAACCTGCCTCTTGAAAAATATGTATGCAGGTCAGGAAGCAACAGTCAGAACTCGACATGGAACAACAGACTGGTTCCAAATAGGAGAAGGAGTACATCAAGGCTGTATACTGTCACCCTGTTTATTTAAATTATATGCAGAGTACATCATGAGAAACGTTGGACTGGAAGAAACACAAGCTGGAATCAAGATTGCTGGGAGAAATATCAATAACCTCAGATATGCAGATGACACCACCCTTATGGCAGAAAGTGAAGACAAACTAAAGAGCCTCTTGATGAAAGTGAAAGAGGAAAGTGAAAAAGTTTAATGCTCAACATTCAGAAAACAAAGATCATGGCATCTGGTCCCATCACTTCATGGGAAATAGATGGGGGAACAGTGGAAATAGTGTCAGACTTTATTTTGAGCAGCTCCAAAATCACTGAAGATGGTGACTACAGCCATGAAATTAAAAGACACTTAGCCCTTGGAAGAAAAGTTATGTCCAACCTAGACAGTACATTCAAAAGCAGAGACATTACTTTGCCAACTAAGGTCCATCTAGTCAAGGCTATGGTTTTTCCTGTGGTCATGTATGGATGTGAGAGTTGGACTGTGAAGAAGGCTGAGCACCGAAGAATTGATGCTTTTGAACTGTGGTGCTGGAGAAGACTCTTGAGAGTCCCTTGGACTGCAAGGAGATCCACCCAGTCCATTCTGAAGGAGATCAGCCCTGGGATATCTTTGGAAGGAATGTTGCTCAAGCTGAAACTCCAGTACTCTGGCCACCTCACGCGAAGAGTTGACTCATTGGAAAAGACTCTGATGCTGGGAGGGATTGGGGGCAGGAGGAGAAGGGGAAGACAGAGGATGAGATGGCTGGATGGGATCACAGACTCGATGAATGTGAGTCTGAGTGAACTCCGAGAGATGGTGATGGACAGGGAGGCCTGGCGTGCTGCCATTCATGGGGTCGCAAAGAGTTGGACACGACTGAGTGACTGAACTGAACTGAACGTTATAGACAGTTAGCCCGTGTGCGTGCTGTGCTGCTGCTTCAGTTGTGTCCAACTCTTTGCAACCCTATGGACTTAGCCTGCCAGGCTCCTCTGTCCATGGGATTCTGCAGGCAAGAACACTGGAGTGGGTTACCATGCCCTCCTCCAGGGTATCTTCCTAAGCCAGGGATCAAATCCACATCTCTTCTGTCTCCTGCACTGGCAAGTGGGTTCTTTACTACTGGCACCACCTGGGAAGAGTCCAGTCTTTCTAAAAGTGCTCAGAACACTTACATTAGCCTAGAGTTGGGCAAAATCATCTAACACAAAGCCTAAAGCTGATTTTGAGTTGTATATCTCATGTAGTTGGTTGCATACGATACCAAAACTGAAAAGCAGGGTGGCTGTCTGGGTTCAGAATGGTTGTAAGTGTACTGGTTGTTTCTCCTCTTGATGGTGGTGCTGACCAAGAGCTGCCTTGGCCTGGCCTCACAAGAGAGGACTGGACCATGTGTTACTAGGCTGGGAAAGATCAAAAGGCCAAATCCCAGGTACAGTTTTTAGGAAGTGCCTACCACTTTTGCACCATTGTAAAGTCAAACAAATTCTTAAGTGGAACAACCACAAACTGTGGACCATCTTTACTATTCGTTATGCTCAGAATTATTCAATACTTTGGGACTCATTTCGGGCTTCCCTGGTGGCTCACATGGTAAAGAATTTGTCTGCAATGCAGAAGACCCAGGTTTGATCTCGAGGTCGGGAAGCTCCCCTGGAGAAGAAAATGGCAACCCACTCCAGCATTCTTGCCTGCAGAATCCCATGGACAGAGGAGCCTGGCAGGCTACTGTCCATGGGGTCACAAAAAGTTGGACACGACTAAGCAACTAACACTTGGGACTCATTTAATGGAATTGCAGCAACCAGTTTCCACTAGCATCTGCAAGAGCAAAATGCATGGTGCTTACTTACCTCCAGATGTCGCTTCCCTTGGAAAACAAAGATGACTTGATAACTTCCGGGGCCATCCAGGCGTACGTGCCTGCTGCACTCATCCTGGTAGTCCTGTGCCATTCTCTCGCCAAGCCAAAGTCGGTAATCTTCAGTGTCTTGTTGCAGATGTCATCATACTCTATCTTCTCAAGGAGCAAAACTAAGGGAAAAACAAAAGGAGAGTGTTTGCATATTTTTGTAAATTTTCAGTGGTTTTAAAATACAATCTTCACTGCAGTTAGCTGTGAAGAGAATAAACCTGCATTTTACCATTTTATCTTATTAATATATCATGCTTTTCATAGCCTTTAGTGGGTCATTTGTGCCTGAAGTTACAAGTTTAAAAAAATCCAGACACAATACAGCTTAGCATCTTTATGAGAAAGCAAATGATTTGTAGGGGCGAGAAACATTTAACTGAGATATCACAGGGAGAATCAGAAGTCTGTGAAAGTTTATGTGACGGGAAAATAATACATGGTTTTCTTCTAAGAAGTTAGGTCCTAATCTAAAAATGTAGTATTTTCTACTGAATGTATTAAGAGTATTGCAAGTAGACAGCATATTACCACAAATCATTATTATCAAAGATTATCTTAAGTTTGTCAAATGTGAATAGATATGTTAACCCATTAAGTTATTTTATGAGATTGGATTGCTTTACCAAAGATCACAATACAGCAAAAAGTAAAAATTTCTAAGAAACATACAGATGCTGGTTTCCCCAGCCCCCTGACAAAATGCAGAGTGTACAAGAGCAGCTTTCAGGAGCTGAGCTGAGGTCAGGGCTGCCCTGAGCTCTCACGTGTGTGCGTGCGTGCTAAGTCCTTTCCATCAAGTCCCTTTGCCACACTCGGGTAGCAGAAGCTGAAACAACCCTGCTTCCCATCACTGCCCACCTGCAGCTACCCACCCCGCCCTTCCCAGAGCCTTGGGTTCCTCTCTCCCCTGGTGGATTTCTCTGCCTATAACCAAGCAGAAATGTCCCATTGTTTTCCATGAGGCTCTTATGCAGCTGCGTATCCATGCTACTCCTTCCCATCTGCTACAAAACTCATGGTTTAAACCTACTGTGTTTTCTAACTTACCTCCTTGCTCCTTCCTTAAAACCCTCCTTCTAGCCTGCAGCTCAGTTATTCCAGTTCAACCTAATGCCCCACAGCCATTAAATTAAAAGACTCTTGCTTCTTGGAAGAAAAGCTCTGACCAACTTAGACAGCATATTAAAAAGCAGAGACATTACTTTGTCCACAAAGGTCCATCTAGTCAAGGCTATGGTTTTTCCAGTGGTCATGTATGGATGTGAGAGTTGGACTATAAAGAAAACTGAGAGCTGAAGAATTGATGCTTTTGAACTGTGGTGTTGGAGAAGACTCTTGCGAGTCCCTTGGATTGCAAGGAGATCCAACCAGTCCCTCCTAAAGGAAATCAGTCCTGAATATTCATTGGAAGGACTGACGGCTAAAGCAGAAACTCCAATAGTTTGGCAACCTGATGTGAAAAACAGACTCATTGGTAAAGACCCGATGTTGGGAAAGATTGAAGATAGGAGGAGAAGGGGGCAACAGAGGATGAGACGGTTGGACGGCATCACCGACTCAATGGACATGCGTTTGAGTAAATTCGGGGAGTTGGTGATGGACAGAGAGACCTGGCGTGCTGTAGTCAATGGGGTCACAAAGAGTTGGACATGATTGAGCAACTGAACTGAATGCCCTGCAGATGCCCCTCGCCCAGTACCCTGCCACCATCTCACACCGAATTACAGTCCTTCTCTCTGAACTAGATGTTGGCCCTCTCCTCTGTCACCCCCACACCACCCCAAGCAGATTCATCTTTCTATAGCTGTGGCATCCTTTTATCTTTTTAAGCCTCTCATGAATAAATTACCAATACATGTGAGTCTGAGTGAACTCCAGGAGTTGGTGATGGACAGGGAGGCCTGGCGTGCTGTGATTCATAGGGTCGCAAAGAGTCGGACACGACTGAGCGACTGAACTGAACTGAACATGTCACAATAGGGACGACTCTCAAAACTACTACAGTAAGAGAAGGAAGCCTCACATGAAGGGTTTCATACGGTGATTCTGTGTGAGATCCTGGAAAAGGGACAGAAATCGGACCAGTAGCTTTGGAGGCTGAAGGGAAATGTCTGAGGGCAGCACTCCATGGGAGAGTTTCTCCAAGCTCTGCAAATTCTCTCTCTTGGTGGTGGTGGTAACAGGATTATATGTTATCTGTCAAAACGCATCAAAGTGAACCCTCAGAGGGTGAGTTTTACTCTATGTAAATTATATCTTAATAAACCTGCATTTAAAAGTATTCCTTGATTCCCTATAACTCAGAGATAATATCCACACTCTGAAACCTGGGCAATCACAGCCCCTAGATTCACACAGCAAGCTACATTCAAACCACGCCCGGTTCCTCTGCGGATAAGCTTCCTCTGCTCAAGCCAAGCTGGCCGCTCCTCCAGCCCAAACATATCTGCTCAGTGAAATCTTCCAGACATCACGGGTCAGGAGCCGTTACGTCCCCCACACTCCTGTGGCCTCTGTGTTTCTGTGACAGCTCTGCGAGGCACCAGGTACCATAGCGTTTGCGCTTACTTGATGCCTCCACTACTGTGCGCTCTGAGACAATAAGTGTGAAAGAGTGAGTGTGTAAGTGAGGGAGAGAGAGTGTGTGTGTGGTGGGGACGGCACGAGGGGAGAAAGACGGTAAGAAACTGGTACATTCATGCTCACGCGTATGGAACCACTCTGTGGTGCCTGATTCAGCACGGGTGCACTGAGTTTACAGGTGAAATGAACAAAACATGCCCATCCTTATGTTTATCCTTTGCCCATGTCAATTACCATCTGGTAGAAATAAGAACAGTCCATAAGAGTCATTGGTAACTGTCAATATTCACTACATTCCTTGTACTTTACAGGCGTTATTTCATTTAATCCTCGCAAAAATCGCAAGAGACAGGTCTTCATGATCAGAAGATAATACTGAGAAAGAATTGAGTAACACAGTGAATCCAATCAAACAGTAATCCAAATTTCAGAGTTAATAGAGTGTTTGTCTGTGTGTGTGTAGGGGTAATTATTATTCAGGTGTTACTTTGAAAAATAACATGAAAAAAGTCTATTTTAATCTTTTTGCCAATTTTTCTAAATGTCCATGGACATGTAAAAACAACACATGAAATACAAAATTTCAAATATATTTGTGCAGGATACAAGATTAATATAAATTAATTAAATATATTAATCTATTATATTTAAATTATTAATGACATCATTCAAGATGCTCCTATTCTTATTTTTTCTGCACTTGATAAAATATTCTCAGAGAAATGTTAATTTCTCACTGTTATCATGTATGTTGTTCTTTTTCCTTATATTTCTTCTGATTTTTGTTTTATGTATCTTTCTTTGTTATTAAATGTTTAAT